>CM062814.1:86129870-86388640 GCA_031772625.1 Pinus tabuliformis | reverse complement strand
CAAATCCTGGCTTGTTGGCATGCACGAAAACAACAGTTTACCCTTTTATACAAGGTAAGCAAAAGGTCGGGATACGACTGAGACTGTTACTCCATCAGGTGAAGCAGCTATAAAATAATCTTACCAAACACTTAATGAGAGCTTTGACAAACGAATACATGTATATAAACCTGAACCATTACCAATTACAAAGAATTAAGCAATATGACTACCAAACAGCAAGTGTATTGCAGAATCGTGCAGTATCTGGGTCGATATTACCCATATCTACTCTTCAAAATTAATACCCAAACATGGCAACAAAGACAGAGATTCAAAGTTAAAATGGGCAACGGCCGCGAGACTGTAACAAACTGATTACAAGAAACAAAATGGGTCTGGGTCCAAACGACGGTAACCAATAGCATTGCGCTTGGAACTCAGTCCCAAAAACATATTCAGTATAACAGTTCAAATTTACAGTTATTTAGAAATGCAATTACAGATCTTATAATCTAGAAATTCTTTTCAACTCAGAAAACACTGGAAACATTAGGGTTCCGCCCGGAACCCACATCTTGCAAACAGAAAAGACACCGAGCAGGACAGTGGAGAGCCTCCCGTTGCCATCTGCGACCAACCATGGAAGAGTAAAGTTGGGCCACGGCCAGGCACGAGGGAGACCCTCTGCCGGCAGGTATAAGATCAAAACAAGGAAAAAGAAACGTTAACCCAGAACTAAATACCATGCAAAACGTTGAAGGGACACACCTGGAGGATAGCCGGGTCACTGTAGCTTTTGGAGGAGACCCTTCTCCTCCTGAACCAAGCTCGGAGGCGGAACAACTGCACTCACACATCAACACAGCTGTAAGATAACCATTAGCACTGCTCACCTAAGGGGGAAATCATAAAAGAACCGAGATCGACAAAACCCAACATAAAAAAAATATGTTACGACTGTAGCCTTACCCCAAAATTCTTCAACGAATGTATATATAACGCGCAGAGTGGACGCTTGGCGAAGACGGTGCTCGCTCGGCGGAGGAGGTGCTCGCTCGGCGGAAGGAAACTTCAATCAAACCTCTGGCCGCGGCGAGGTGGAGCGGAGGAACCAGGTCGCCGAGCCTTGCAGAACCTCGAATTATCGAGAAGGGAACGATAATAAAGAGTCAATCTCCGGGAGTGGAGCCAGGGGGCATCACCACCCTTGGATCCACACCGGATCATCTTAACCATTGAATTGGGGCGGCAAATTTAGGCGGTATCTCTTGACACCGGACCACACCCTCCCTTCACGTGATCAGGCCGGCGGAATTAAATGCCGCGTCCAAATGTTAACCGCTGGTAATGCCAGCAATGCCACTGACCAGAGCTGCCTCAGGTTGCTACTTCCGGCAACGGAAAAAATGCAAGGTGCCCAATTTAAGTGTATACACGGAGGCCTCATATAGAGTGGTTGGAGCGGAATATTAACGTAAACAAGTATTTCACACAGAACCATATCAATCCATGGTAAATGTAACCCATGTCAAGCCTTGGTAATGTAACCCATATCAACAAATGGTAAGTGTAATCGTTAGCATTAATTTTTTTTTTTTTATTATGTGTCCGGGTATGTGACAACTATAGGCACCCTACCGGACAATTTGGCGTTAAATATGGACAACCTGGTTTTCTGTAAAGGATCCTTCTACTGCTTGACCAGGAACCTGCATGATCATGATGGTGGTCATGTGTTGCAATACAACTTCAACGAGGGCAACGCAACGATAATGCCGATGCCATCGACAGATAGAAATGACCATTATTGGCCTCGTTTGTTGTCTTGCAGGGGAGGCTCAGAGCTCTTGCTCGTTGGAGCAATCGAAGAGGATCACAAGTTGAAAGATTTGGTCATCTGGGAATATAAAGTGTTTAATCAAAACTGCAAGCGCAATTGTTGGAGAGAGATTGGGAGAATACCTGCATCAGTGTGCGCCGAGTTTAGGAGAAGATCGTGCTTGAACTGGTTCAAATGCATTGGAGAGTAGGTGACTACATATGCTTCAGAGAAGCTGAGAGTATTAAAGTTGTGACCTACAATTTACTGGAAGGTTCATGGCATTGGCTTCCGGAGCGTTCTCCAGCTTATGCACGTTACAAATCTGTTCGTTTGAATTGCATAGTGTTGGAACCAAGGCCTTATATTAAAGTAAAATCCATGTAGTAATTAGTTTCATGCTAAGCGAGAAGATTTGTATCCGTGAAATTTGGATGTGATGAGATAATGGTAGCCATGTCCATCTTAATTTACCAGAAACAACTTTGAAATGTTGGGATGAGGGGCGTCCATTCCTCCACCAATTTTATAAAGTTTTGAACAAGAAAATATTAATGTGAAAATTTTGCAAATTAAAAACAAATTTTAGATTTTTTTAAATTTAAATTTTTATTTTTTTTAATAATTTATACAAACCAAATAAATTTTATAAGATTATAAAAAAATAAAAATGGTTAAAAATAAAAAATAAAAATTATATGCCACAAATCTTATAATAATACATATCATATCTTAATATTTATAAAAATTTAACACACACATCAAATCAAATCAACCTTATAAAATAAGGTCAATAGATGATAAACAAAATTAATAACTTTTCAATTATGTTCTAATAACATGAAAGAAGATCTCCTTTCGATTGTAATGTAAGATGAATGCTTTTGAGCCCACTTTGCATCCTTCCTCGTAGAAAGATGATGGGAGCACAAGACTACATTATTAGTTGCCACATGTACCAACCTTACTCTATATATATATATCATACAATTAAAAACATCGCAACCCAACGTATGTATGATATTTGTATTGCAATAGTTATGGCATACCATGTGGTTAATATTCAAAACATGATTATATATGTTCTATGTGTTATCAACAGCAAAGGGGTTATATTCAGACATGTTACTATTCATTCAATTATGTTTATTTAAATTTGATATAAGTTATGAGTGTGGCAACCAACTAGCGTTAATGCTTGCCAACTGCTCAAGTTCGAGAACTTTCTAACACACAGGGAAAGAGACATCTGGCAACTTTGCATTCATCGATCCTAATGCCCTTCATCCAAAGGCGCCCGGGGTTTCCCAATGGGTAAGGGTAACCAACAGATTTTGGCCCTTCCACAGTTGGTCATTCGAACAATTTCCAATGCTAGGAAAATTCACTTTACCAAACCCTTGCTTCCGTAGGGTTTCTACCTCATTATAGAGGAAAGAAGCCCTTGTTAGCTAGTCGCATCCAATCACCAATCATCCTTTCGATCTTTACACTTGCCTTTCTTCTCTTGTTCTTGCCTAGATAGACACGTGACGTTTGTAGCATTTGCAACAAGGTATTGTTTTTTTTCTCCTTGTTATGGTTCGTTTTAAGTTATTTTTCCTCCTTTCTCCTCCTTTTGCCTCTAACACAACAACCCTAAATTCCCATGGTTGCAGGTATGAGATTCAAACACTTTCCTTCGTAGGTCCCTTGGAGGTAAGATGTGTTAAAAATATTTGGGAAATTTAATTTTCGTTTTCACGGAGGGGAGTGGAAGAGAGTTATGGCTTTCGTGAAGCTACTTTTGCGAAACTAGCTTCGCGCACCGCGAAGCTGATTTTGCGTAGCTACCTTCGCTCACCACGAAGCTATTCCCCAGACTTGGATTTCGTGCAGCGCAGAACAATTCCAAAGACTTAATGAATACTCACAGCAAAAATAACAAGATAGGTTTGGAGCAACACACTAAAACTTAGTATTCATTTCTTAAACATGAAAATACATTTACATGAGACTGCCGCTCATTCACTTACAGTGATTTAAACTTATGCGGAATAACATACAATAAAACAGAGTAACTATTGTTTTCACGCATCCACCAAAAATTGCTCCACCATTTTCTCCACAGATACTTGTGCTTTTTTTCTTTTTGCCCTCTTACTCACTAACCTCTCTACACTTCCATCAAAATGAATTTTACATTCATATTTAACTCAACATACAATTTTACATTTAATTCATAACAGAGCAAAATAATTAATGTGATGTTGTTGTTGAGTGTGTTTTTCTCCACAGAGACTCGCTCTTTTTCTTTTTGCCCTCTTACTCACTAACCTCTCTACATTGCCATCAAAATGAATTTTACATTCATATTTAACTCAACATACAATTTTACATTTAATTCATGATAGAGCAAAATAATTAATGTGATGTTGTTGTTGAGTGTGTTCAGAATCGCGCAGGTGTTTCTGGAGTGTGGGCAAAGGTTGCTGAATGAATGCTTGCCCATATTTGTTTACCAAAGTACATAAATTCTTTAAATGCCTTTGCTGAGTTTCTAAATGGTTCGCGTCTGGCTTCAGTCCTTCTATCTTCAAGCAGAGACGCAACCTGCAAAAATACATCTGACAGGTATGGCTGCTATCAAGTTGTTTATTGCGGTGGTTGGGATTATTATTTCCAACACTCCCCCTTAATCACAACTGCCACCATTGACAATACCCAAATAGTTTTTGAGATAATCAAAACTTTCACCTCCTAATGGCTTTGTGAAAATATCAGCAAATTGTTCATGTGACCTGCAGTGCTGCAACAAAATTTCATCATTGTTAATCAACTCTCTAATAAAATGATATTTAGCATCAATATGCTTGGTCCTTTTGTGGAAGACAGAATTCTTTGACAATGCAATTGCTGAGGTGTTGTCGCAGAAAATAGTTGTCGTGCCCTCTTGGTCAGGACGAAGATCCCTCAACATCCTTCTCATTCAAACTGCCTAACACGTTGCTGCTGTTGCTGCAACATATTCAGCTTTTGTTGTTGACAGTGACACTATTGGCTACTTCTTGGAGGCCCATGAAATGGCTCCGGAACCCAAATGAAAAACATATCCTGACGTGCTCTTTCTGTCATCGACACTGCTTTCCCAATCACTTTCAGTGTAACCAACCAACCTGAAATCACTGGTTTTTGTGTACAAAATGCCATACTGTTTTTTCCCATTGACATACCTCAGAATCCTTTTCACTGCTTGCCAATGTGTCTCCTTGGGTGTTTCCATGAACCTTGACACCAAACTTACTGCATACATTATATCTGGCCTAGTGGTGGTCAAATACATCAAGCTGCCTATCATGCTTTTGTATAATGTCGGATTGACATTGCTGCTGCAATATTCTTTGCTCAACTTCAACCCTATGACAATTGGAGTTGGTGTGGACTTGCTGTTATGAATTTTAAACCTCTCCAAAATTTCTACCACATACTTTTCTTGAGAGATAAAAATGTCATTTTCTATTTGCTTCACTTCTATGCCCAGAAAATATCTTAGCAATCCCAAGTCAGTCATTTCAAACTCACTCTTCATGACTTGTTTGAAATCAGCAATGAGGAAATCATCATTGCCTATAAAGATTAAATCATCTACATATAAGACAACAATGAGAATCTTACCTTCGCTTTCTTTGATGTAGAGAGTAGGCTCACCGTCACATTTGTCGAAACCATTGTCCAACAAGTAAGCATCTATCCCGTTGTACCATGCACGCGGTGCTTGCTTCAACCCATAAAGAGCTTTTTTTAACCGGTATACTTTTTCTTCTTGGCCTTCAATCCCATAACCAGTCGGTTTCACGACATACACTTCCTCTTTTAGCACTCCATTCAAGAACGCTGACTTTACGTCCATCTGATACACTGTCCATTTATGTTGTGCGGTAATCGCCACAACTGCGTGCACTGTCTCCATCCACACGATGGGCGCGAATGTCTACGTGTAATCTCTTCCATGTTGCTGCTTGTATCCTTTGACAACTAGCCTTGCTTTTTGCCTTTCAATCTTTCCTTCAATATTGCTTTTGGTCTTATAGACCCACTTCGCTCCAATGACATGTTTTCCTTACAGAAGGCTCACTAACTCCCATGTGCCATTCCTTTCTATTGCTTCTATTTCTTCCTCCATTGCCACAACCCATTTTTCTTCTTTGAATGCATCTTCAAAGTGGATTGGGTCATCTACATGACAAAATAACTCAAATAAGGAATTCAGACCTGCGTCACTATCAACTTCATCTTGCTCATAAATTTCATTTAAATTTCTGAACTTTGGTCTTCTTGTGCTTGCTGAAGATGGGCTTGATATGTCACTTGGTGTTGTGCTTCGCGCTGTGCTTGGAGAAGCACTTGCTTGGCTACGCGAAACTGTCATATTATTTGTTGATGGTGTTGCTTGTTGTCTGCTTTGCTGTGCTTGAATAGGATTAGAGGGAGTCAGAGTTGAGGAATTACTTGCTGCTATTAATTCCTCTCTGTCCTCATGTGGTATGCATGTTTTGACATTGATTGTCTTCTCTAAACTTCCATCCCATGCTTCCTCTTCTATGAACTACACATCTCTGCTGATTATGAACTTCTTGGTTAATCGATTATAGAGTTTGTATGCCTTGGATTCATCATTGTATCCAACAAATATGCATTTCTCCCCCTTGCTGTCCAACTTCTTTCTCAACTCGTCCGAGACATGTGCATAAGCCACACATCCAAAAACTCTCATGTGAGTGACATTTTGTTTTCTTCCACTCCATGCCTCTTCAGGAACAATGTTCTGGATGCTTTTGTTTTGACATCTATTCAAGATATATGCTACACAAGCGACAGCTTCAACCCAATAGTCATTTGGCAAATGCTTTGCCTTTAACATACTCCTTGCCATATCCATAATGGTCCTATTCTTCCTTTCTGCCACACCATTTTGTTGTGGTGTATATCTTGTTGTAAATTGCTTGTGAATTCCATGTTACTTGCAAAATCTAAGGAAGTCATTTGAGATGTATTCCCCACCTATGTCAGTCCTAAGGACTTTGATGTAATGTCTGCATTGCTTCTCAACAAGAGCCTTGTATTGTCGAAAGTGCCCAAACACTTCACTTTTCTATTTTAGGAGAAAGACCCATGTCTTCCTTGTGTAGTCATCAATGAAGATCAATACATAGTGGCTGCCACCAATTGATAGTGTCTACATTGGTCCACATAAGTCTAAGTGGACAATCTCCAAAGGTGCCTTTGCCCTCACTGACTTTCCTGCTGGAAATGTCTCTCTATGTTGCTTGCTCAAGATACATTATTCACATATGTTGTCTGTTTTTTCTATGAGTGGTAAACCCTTCACCATGCCTTTCCTATCCAGCAAATTCAAACCTACAAAGTTGAGATGTCCAAATCTCAAGTGCCATAACCAGTTTTCATCTTTTACCTCTGCTTGAAGGTTTACTCGTGTGACAGCTGCCTCTTTTCTTCCATCTTATTGTGAGTTCATAGATAGTTGTGCTTTTGCACCTTCTTTCTGAAAATCTGATATTGTTTTTGGGGGAAACATTCTATTTTCTGTCATCTGAACCTTTGCAATCAACTGTCTGCTTAGAGGCCTATCCAAAATTGTGCACACATCATTTTTGAAGAAGATATTGTAGCCTTTCTACATGAGCTGTCCAACACTCATGAGATTATGTTTCAGACCGGGGAAAAAGTAAACATCAGAGATGTATTTATTCTCCCCCTTCTTTGTTAGGATATTAACTCTTCCTTTTCCCATGACAAAGACTTTGCTATCAGTCCCTAATGTCACTTCAGATTTCACACTTTCATCTAGATCAGAAAACATTTCTATGTTTCCTGACATGTGGTTGCTACACCCTGAATCTAGATACCATATATCACTCTGTTTTTCTTATGCTACATTACAAGCTAAAAACATGTTATCATGGTTCTAATTTTCTCTTGTGAAATTTACACTTGGTTTGTTACTAATATCATATTTCTTCTTTCTACATTCATTTGCATAATGACCATACTTGTTACAGTAATGACATTGAACTTGAGATTTATCATACCTCTGACCTTGTGCTTGATTTTGGCTTGGGCCTTGACCTGGATTTTGATTGTTGCCTCTTCCATTTGAGCTTGAAGTGCTGCTTCTTCCACCTCTGTGTGGGCTTCTTCCTCTTCCTCTAGCATATGATCTTCCTTTGGCTCGACCTTGACCAAATGATACTTGTGTCTTGAAGGCATGCTCCAATGAGGACCTTGTTGCTCTATTCAGTCTATGTTCATGAGAAACCAGTGATGCATTAAGCTCATCAACTAAGAACTGTGAGAGGTCCTTTGTCTCTTCTATGGCCACAACAATGGCCTCAAACCTTGCTAGCAAACTTCTCAAAACTTTCTCAACTATTCTTCTTTCCTCAAGTGTCTCACCATGAGACCTAATTTGAGTAACCAACCCACTTACATGTGTAAAAGACGAGTCTATATTATCATACTCTTTCATATAAAGTGTTTCAAAATCTCTCCTCAACATTTGCAACTTTTTTTTTTGACTTTTTCCATGCCTTGGTAGGCTGTTTGGAGGGTGTCCCATGCTTGCTTGGACTTTGTTGCTGCTGCAACCCTTGGGAAAATACTTTCATGAACTACTTGGAAAATATAAAACAGGGCTTTTGAATCCTTCTTCCTGTTGTCCCTTAACACATCTTTTTCTTGTTGAGATAAGGCATTGTATGTCGCTACATCTACTGGTTCTTGAAATCCATTCTCCACCAAATCCCAACTATCTTGAGAAGAAAATAGGGCCTTCATTGTAATAGCCCAATAATCATAATTTTTGCCATTAAATTGAGGTATTTGAGGATTAGTCAAACTTGTGCTTGATGTTTCCATTTCTGAGCATAAAAAAACTTTCTACCTGCTGATAAATATGTTAGAAAACAATGCGCACTCAAAACAATTTTCACTGTTAGTAGAAACACTTGTTTTTACACTAACAGAGTTTAACCTGCTCCGATACCATGTTGAAAAAATTATGAACTTTGATTTTCGTTTTCGTGGAGGGGAGAGGCAGAGAGTTATGGCTTTCGCGAAGCTACTTTCGCGAAGTTGATTTCGCGCAGCTACCTTCACGCACCGCGAAGCTATTTCCCAGACTTGGATTTCGCACACCGCGAAACTATTCCAGAGACTTAATGAATACTCACAGCAAAAATAACAAGATAGGTTTGGAGCAACACACTAAAACTTAGTATTCATTTCTTAAACATGAAAATACATTTACATGAGACTGTTGCTCATTCACCAAATAAAATAAAAGTTGCAGCGATTTAAACTTACATGGAATAACACACAGTAAAACAAAGTAATTGTTGTTTTCTCGCGCCCACGAAAAATTGCTCCACCATTTTCTCCATAGATACTTGTGCTCTTTTTATTTTTGCCCTCTTACTCACTAACCTCTCTACACTACCATCAAAATGAATTTTACATTCATATTTAACTCAACATACAATTTTACATTTAATTCATGACAGAGCAAAATAATTAATGTGATGTTGTTGTTGAGTGTGTTCAAAACCGCATGGGTGTTTCTGGAGTATGGGCAAAGGTCGCTAAATGAATGCTTGCCCATATTTGTTTACCAAATTAAATAACTTCTTTAAATGCCTTTGCTAATTTTCTGAATGGTTCGCGTCTGGATTCAGTGCTTCTATCTTCAAGCAAAGACACAACCTACAAAAGTACGTCTGACATGTATAGTCGTTGTGAGGCTAATTATTGGTGGTTGGGATTATTATTTCCAACAAGATGTCTAGTTTTCATTCCTTTATTCTTGGCTTCAGGAACATCATTATATTTTTTGTGTTATGATGGAGTTTAACACCATGTGCATACATGATACGCAGCAACATAAGCTGGGGTCACCAACTTCTTGTGCATACACGACTTCAATTTGTCCTTTTTCCTGCCTCTGGAGTGTGGCTTCCTTGCTCAACAAATATAAGGTGCTCTCACTACATTACTCTTCTTCGAGGGTTTTATTGTTAGATAGTATCGCAAGAAGAGTTACTTTAAGGGTTTCACCCTATAAATTAAGAAAGTTGAACGCTTGTATGTTGAGTTAAACTATGTAATTCTTGTGCAATTATTTTCCAGACTGGAACATAACTTTCGTTCCTTATTTTGTAATATTTGACTATGAATTTATTTTTGTTTGTAACTTCACTAGGAAGTTTCCCTAAGCATTCGTTCGAATATTAAAAGTTATTAGTTTTTAAAATTTTCAACTTTCCCTCAAGTCAAGGGTTTGCTAATCTTTAAAAAAAAAAATTGTTTCCATAATTTACTTGTGGCTATGACAAAAGTTCATATTTCGAATTTCATTATCTGTACTAAATTCTTGATGTCTGTTTAGTTCCTTCTTGTTTTATATTGTAATAATGATGTTTATCTCTGATACCCGTTGAGACTGTTTACTGTCACGGGAGGGTTAAATCATTTCGTCCATGCGCCAATGAATGTTTTGGTTTCTCTTCTACATTTTTTGTTGTAATTTAAATATATAATTCTTCATGTCTTGTTGCTACTTCCGTATGCAATTTGTAGATAATATATGTGCTTTTCCAGATTTTCCAAAGCCTTTCTAGTTGAGGTACGACTTAAATTTATCTTCATGTTCGATGAGGTTATAATTGTTTCCAGTCTCAGAGTAAGAACTTCAATAAAGCTCTACTTTCTCTAGTCTTTTCTTTTCAATTGACGGGTTTACCTTTCCAGAACCATTCCTTCAGCTTTCAACAGTTGACCGACCACGAGGAATAAATTTGGTTAGATACCCTAACTACAATATTTCTCCATCATAGTATTTCTCTTTTCTTCTATAAATTATCGAATGATTTTAATATATGCTCAAAGTTAGTTCATGAATTTCTATATTTACTTTATAGGGCTGGAGTATTTTATGAAAATCAATTAGCTATAGATAGATTATATTCCGCGGCCCTACTGTAACTTTAGTATCTTGAAATCGTTGGAAAATGATGTTCTGCACATTTGATTTTTTAAAACAATAAGTGTGATCATTATTATCTTAGTTCTATCGTTAGTACAGTGAATATTTAAATTGCAGGGTCACATTATGAACCTCGATTGAGTCACAGTCATTAAATTCTTTTCTTTTTATTTCGATGTTGGACATTTGACTGAAAAGGAGACAATCCTTTTTTTGGAGTTAGTTTTTCTTTAGAAGGAGTACATGAGTACCTCACAGACTCTATTTACAATTGAACTTCTCATGAAACATATGTACAGTTCATACATGGGTACCAAACCTACCGTTTCTAACCACATACTATCATAGACAATTAACATATTTTTCTTTCACATACTATCATAGACGATTAACATATTTTTCTTTCACAAATAACATAGGTCTTACTTCTTGTATTCACAAAATATTGTTCAGTAAAAACAAATTTTACAGCATCCTACTAGAAGAAACTTTAAGACCATCTATATACTTATCTACTATGTCGATGACCAAGAATTTACAAACAAGACCACACCACCCTTCCAATGAGAAATTGGTTATTACGTCCAGTTTCTTGCCCCGAGCTCCTCATTTCCAAAATAGTCACTTAGGCAACAACTTCCTCATCTTTAATTCATTTCCATCGGGATTTCTCAGTCCAGCCTAACATTTTCCACAAACCTACTCTGTAAATCTAGAGTTTCCATTGGTTTTAGTCCAACTCAAGAATACTCCCCGGTAGTGTCCTGTCTTTCTTTCTCTTCTTTTTTGTTTTTATCTCTCTCTCCCTAAGAACTCTTTTCCCCTGTTGGGAAAAAGAAAAGAAGAGATAATTTCCATTAACTATTAACTTTCTGGTAACAGAGAATTATTAGGGTCCCCTCCATAAATTCTAGGACTCCTTATATATCTTTTAAACAAACTAATTATCATTTATGATTATTCTAGATTCCAACATTTACTTTTCTTTTTAAATTACCGAGTTCACAACAATAAAAGTAAATACTAAATATTTACAACAACTGGTGGTGTCACATCTCTCCCCCCTTAAGCGAAACACCTTCCATGGTGTTTTTCTCTTTTGTTGCCTCCTTAAACAACTCAGGATATGCCTCTAGCATAAATTATTTATCTTCCAAAGTGGTTTCCTCCAGGTTAAAGTGTCTCCAGTACACTTTAACATGGATGATAGCTCACTTCAGTAAATTATTTTTCTTTGGTCAAGTATACGCAAAGGTTCTACCATAAACTCTCGTTAATAACCATAGGCAATAAATTAGGTCATTTTGTCAAAGCTTCTGAAGCCACCAGAAGAGGGAAATACACTTCCTTTGCTAGGATATGTGTGGAAATGGATCTTTCAGGTGCTCTATTAGATGAATTGATCTTGGAGGTTTTTTATGAAGAATCGGTGCAAACAGCAGACTATGAGCATATTCCATTCAGATGCCACAGATGTCATGAACATGGACATCTATTTAGAGACTGTCCACTTGGTAAAGTGGTAAACAACAACAAAACAAACACAACGAAGGAAACAGACAGCTTCCAGAAAGTGGTAAAGAGAGGAAAATGCGGCAAAGTTGGACCAAAGCATTATCAAGATGAACGGCTACAAGTCAGCCAAAACAAATTTGAAGTTCTTGAGGAAAACAAAGTGATTCCTAAAGAAGATCAAGCTAGGGAAGAAAATTCTGAGGAAAAGAAAAAAGAAAAAGACAGTGAACAAACACAGGAAACGGATTATCAAAAAGAAACTATGATGAGTGACATAGAACTTGAGATGGATCAGGAAATGACCCAGAGTGAAATGGGCCTTGAGGAAAATGAGCTGCTGGAGATTCTTGACAAAGAAAACCTGGATCTGGAAGGGTTCTTGATTCAGGGAAATATAGAAGGAGTAGATTATGTACCTCAAGAAGAGATAAACAGAATACAACAACTGTTCTTATGGAAAACGCAGGCAAATATGTTGGAGAAAGGAAAAAACATAAACAAGCAGGACAACAGAGGGGTAAAGACGATGAAAATGACTCCAGGACTAGCAACAAGAAACCTAGGTAAGAAAAGAGGTAGGAAAAAGCACAATGAACTCTTGATGGAGTGTGGAAATCTTATGATAGATTCAGGTAAGTTGAAAGACCTATCCAGCTACTCCTTCACAAATCTTTAATTATGAAGTTTACATCTTGGAATATCAAAGGTCTAGGGAGTAAGAGAAAGTAGAGAATGCTTAGTAATAGAATGAAACAAGAAATGTCGGATATAATATTTATCCAAGAAATGAAATGTTCCATTCAAAAATTAAGAAAAATTCATAGCAAATGGCTCAGTAGATTTGAATTCCTAGAAGTCAAAGTAGAGAATACAACAGGGGGAATTCTCACTCTTTGGAACTCTCAAAAAATTAGCATACTAGATGCTGAAGCAACCAGGAACTACTTATCAGTGGTTGTTCAACCTGTAGGAGACAGGTTCACCTATCTAGTCACAAATGTTTATGGCCCTCAAAGAATAGACGAAAAACAAAGGTTTCTTGATTCCCTGGTGGAGCTCAGAAATAGATAGGCAGGAATACCTTGGATCTTGGGTGGGGACTTCAACATAATTAAATCTCTTTCAGAGGAAAAAGGAGGAATCAGAACTCTTAGTAAAGACTCTTTAGAATTTCAAACTTTCATAGACAATATGAACCTAATAGATACTGAAACGAATTCTGGTCTCTTTACTTGGAATAGCAAAAGAGGAGGCAAGTTTCAGGTAGCCTCAAAGCTAGATAGATTCATTATCTTAGAGGATCTTATGCTGACAAATAAGGAAGTAATAGCGAGAGTTCTCCCCTTTGGAGGCTTAGATCACTGGCCGATTCAGCTAGAGATCAAAGGAATAGGTACTTTCAGTAACAGACCTTTTAGATTTGAAAATATTTGGCTTTCTCACCCAGATTTTGTCAACAATATTAAAAAATGGTGGTTAGAAGATCTACAGATTCAGGGAACAAGAATGTTTCTTCTCCACAAAAGATTAAAGCATATCAAACTCAGACTAAAGGATTGGAACAGAAATGAGTTCGGAAATATTTTTGTGGAAAAAAAAAGGCTGTTGAAAACAAAATGAAGGTTCTCAACCAAGCTCTGATCATGGATGGATTTGATAGAGACAAAAGTAACCAAGTGGATAAATATCATCAAGAATGGGATAATCTGTGCAAACAAGAGGAAATTTTTTGGAGACAAAAGTATCGAGTTCAATGGCTAAAAGAGGGAGAGCGAAACACGAATTTTTTTCACAGATCCACTATGGCAAACAGAACTCACAACAAAATATCTTCAATCAAGAATGAAGATGGTATTCTTATCACCACCCATGAGAATATTGAATCTGAGTTTGTGCAGCATTTTCGAAGAATCACTCAGGAAAATATTTCAGACAGGGAGCAGTCTATCAGTGAGGTAACTAGAAACATTCCAAAGCTAGTAACCAAAGAGGACAATTTCAATCTAAACAAGCTAGTTTCTCAAGAGGAGGTAGGGGATGTCCTCAAAGAAATGGAAAATGGAAAAGCACCAGACTCGGATGGTTTCAATGTGGATTTTTTTAAAGCATGCTGGAATATTGTCAAATAGGATGTTTTGAATGTAGTGGAGGATTCCAGGCTGAACAAAACTATTTTGAAAGTGCTCAATACCTCCTTCATCTCCCTTATCCCTAAGCAGGATATTGGGAAAACTCTGGGTAAGTTCAGACCCATAGCTCTCTGTAATGTGGTCTACAAGATAATATCTAAAGTAGTGGCTAATAGACTTAAACCTTTGCTTCCTACCCTAGTTTCAGGGGAGCAATCAGGTTATGTGGAAGGAAGACAAATTTTAGACAACATCATTCAAGCCCAAGTGGTGGTACACTCGTTAAGCAACAAAAGGTAGGCAGGAATGATCATGCAATTAGATATAGCCAAAGCTTATGATAAGGTCCACTGTACCTATATGAAGAGGGTCCTTATTGCCTTTGGATTTGATCATAACTGGGTCAGGTGGGTTATGGCCTTAGTAACCTCCTCCATCTTTTCAATTTTGGTGAATGGCTCTCCCTCAGAGATATTCTATCCTTCCAGAGGCCTCAGACAGGGAGACCCACTCTCTCCTTTTCTTTTCATTCTCATGATGGAAGGACTTGGTAGATCTATCAAGCATGTTAAAGTTACAGGTAAGATTAAAGGTCTTCAACTATCTGAGAATGGGCAGGCTTTAACTCATCAACAATTTTTAGATGATACCATACTATAGGGAATCCCTACAGTCAATGAAGCTACAACCTATAAACAGTTATTGAACGTCTTTGCCATGGCCACATGTATGGAAGTCAATCTATCAAAATCAAAAATATTTTTCTTTAACACCAATATTGCGATTCAGAGAAATATCTCCAGAATTCTAGGCTTTCAAAGGGACTCCCTCCCCTTAAAATATTTAGGTATCCCTCTTACTTCTAAACCATTGCTCAAAAGCATCTGGGAGCCATTAATCAATAAGCTACAGGACAAAGTTAAAAAATGGACCATCAGATCTTTAAACCTAGCTGGTAGGCTAGTTCTCACTAAGATAGTTCTGCAAGCTATTCCAGTTTTCATGCTATCAGCCCTCCCGACTCCTAAAGGGGTCCTACAACAATTCAGAAACATCCAAAGAGATTTCCTGTGGGGTAAGGAAGAAACGAGGAAAAAGTGGGCCTTAGTTTCTTGGGATAAAATCTACAGGCCCAAGAACCATAGAGGCCTAGGATCGGATGATCAAGAAATCCTTAACAATGTTCTAGGGGCCAAACTTTGGTGGCGTTGGGTACAAAATCCAAAGGCCCAATGGGCTAATATCTAGAAGGAAAAATATGCTAGCGCATGGCACACTAGTGATCTCATAAGAATGTTTGGAAACATAAAAGGGTCACACATCTGGAACAAAGCCTGGGAGAATAGGAGCCTTGTACAAGAAAATAGTTTCTGGGAGATCAGAGAAGGAAACTTAGCTCTTTTCTGGGAGGACATGTGGCAACAAGAACCAACACTGCTAAATGAGGACTTTTTATACCTTAAGCACGAGACAGATATGCAAGGACTAATTAAGGTAAAGGGCTTCTAGGAGTATACACATCATACAGAAAAGTGGAGAATCTGGAAGAACATCATTGGTAGAGAGGGGAGTCCATTGAATAGTAAAGCAAAAATACTAAGGAAAATGTTGGAGCAAAGGAAAATCTTAGTAACAGGAAGGCAAGATCAGCTAAGATGGGGCAATAATAATGAGGGCACCTTCAATCTTAAGGAAGCAAAAGGAATTCTACTTAAGCTAAATTGTCTTACACCAGACAAGACTTGGTCAAACCTATGGAGGCACCATGGGTGGATGAAGATCAAACTCTTCATGTGGTTAGTTCATCACAAAAAAATCTTGACTTGGGATGATATTAGGAGGAGGGGGGTTATGGGGCCTTCTAGATGCCAGCTCTGTGAGGCTCAAGAGGAATCAATGGAACATTTACTAAATAACTGCAAGAGGGCTATGGGATTCTTTTGCCATCATTTTTCGTCAATCAGATAGAGACAAAGGGAGTATAATTAACACCCTCAATAATTGGAGAAGGAACTTTTCTGACTATGAATGGCTTAACTCGGCCTGGGCCCTAACACCAACTTTTATTATATGGAATGTTTGGAAAGAAAGGAACAAGAGAATATTTAAAGAAGAAAAGAAACCCTCTCAAATCCTAATGGATATGATTTTAAAACAGCGGAAGGAAACAGTAGGATCCACAGTGAAGAATTATCCTAAAAATCCTCCTTCAGAGGCAGATTTGAAAATTCTCAGGCAGTTGGGTATTCAGGGAATCATTCCTCAAAGCCTAAATAAGAAAGTGATTTCTTCAAATACAAAGAAAAATGACTGGCATACCCCCCGACAGGGTATTTGAAATACAATATTGACGAAGCTTCTAAAGGCAACCCAAGAATAGCTGGCTATGGAGGGGTTTTAAGGGATGAAAGAGGAAGTATTATCTCCATCTTCCATGGTCATTTAGGTAAAGCTACCAATAACATGGCGGAACTAATGGCTATGGAGCAATGCCTAGAGTTTTTGAAGCAGGACAACCGCTCGAATGTGGTTATAGAAGCGGACTCGGAGTTAATTATTAACTCAGTAAAAAGAATAAGTTGTGGAACAGAGCCGGAGAAAGTATCAAAACACTAGAGACTTATCCAGGTTTTCCAAAGAATTCAGGGTCATCTCCAAGGTCTTCGTACTGTCAGTTTCATCCATGTTCGCAGAACTTCCAACAAGCTGGCGGATCTACTGGCCAACCAAGGGGTGAATTGTCCTGATAGCAGGGTTACAATGAATTGGCAGGAGTGGTCGTAGTGCAGAGTGAAAACTCTGTGTCATGAGCAAGCGGAAGAGGACAGGGACTTAGCAGCTAGGTCCTAATCTCGAAGTTTTGCATGGGTAGATTTTTTTGGCATGGCTCATCCGGGTATGAATGGCAGACCTTGTTCGACCCCAGTAGATAAGGAAAGAATTTTCTTAGAGAGCCTGGGGGAATCAAAAGGGGAGAGCTAGTTTTTCAGCAGAAAGGTTGAATGGCGGTGATAGTTTTGGTTATGGGGCCAGGTATATACGAGGAGAGAAGGTGATGATTCATCCGGCTCAGGTACCGATTTTGGGCCATAAAACCCCCTGTTCTCTGTCGGCGATCATCTTACCATGTTGGGGGAGGTTTTCTGGCGATCGCATGCGGTGTAAGCGGGAAGCAGTTTTGAGAATTTGGAAGCGAACCCACTCATTGGAGAACACGTGGCAGTGGGGCCTAAGGCATTACCGCCCTTCTTGCACAGTAATGTTCGGTAGGGTTGCATCGCATGATATGATCCTTAGCCATCGGATTAGGGATAGCGGATCGATGGTCAGCATGGAGCGAGCAAGTCAGTGGGACCTTATGGTTAACAGTCGGGCTTCTTCACAGTGCGAAATCCTCTACAATCGTTGGATTGATCAGGAGGATCCAACAGAGGAGATTAAGAAAGTGAGGCGGGCGACGCAAGATAATGAACTATTGACAGTTTTCTAGGTTTAGGAGTCATTACGGCTTCCGATGCTCTTTGCTTTGAAGGTTTCCTGGCTGCCTGGAAAGTTAGCGGTTAATGGTTTAGTAGTTTGGAGGCTTGGTATTCCTTTTAAGAGGTAGCAGTGTGGTGTGTAAGGGGCAGGACTTCAGCCTTGGGCTGAATAATTGGGAGTCTTGGGTTTTTTCCACTTTTTTCTTAAGTTCCTAGTGAACAGTTGTATATTATGTAATGGATTTTACACTTTAACGAATTAGAAATTTGGACTTTTGCTTAAGAAAAAAAGGAAGATTAAGGAGAAAATCACATTTACTTTAAGAATTTAACACTACCATGAATAGCATATCAATACTAGGGCCTAGACTTGATCATTAAGCTGCCTCACTAAAAAATTATTTGTTTCTTTCAAAAAAAGTTGCATTTCGAACATTTAGCATCCCTTATAAAACCGCACTGCCCCGACCGTGGATGATAAACTAAGAAAAAATCACGATTTTTTCAAATTATCATGATTTTTTTGAAATTATCCGGTATAAAAAAATCCGCGATTATTAGTCGCGATAATATCAGCTTCGAGAAAAAATTGCATAAAACAATAATATCGCGATACTATCCCCATTTTCACAACACTATTTTTTATAAAAAAATAAAATTTATAGATTTCTATTTTATATATATATATATATATATATATATATATATATATATATATATATCTATGATTTTTTATTAAAATTACAATTTTACATCAATTAAATTAAGTTTTTAATAACCTAAATTTAAATTATATCAATTTATAACTTTCAAAGCGCTGCTGCCTGGAGTATGCCGTAAAACTGCTTCTGCTTGGCTAAGAGCTCGTCTTCCTCGGACGTAAGGAAACAGGTTAACGGCCCAAGACCCAGAGGCATCTGGCAGGAGTGAGAGCCTGCTCCCGATTACGGACCACCAGCAGCGTTATGCCAGGTGGCGTGGTTTTCCTATTTAACAGTGATGAGTCATACCCAGCATTCGCGGATAGCAGCCAGAGATGGCTGTCCTCACTGTTGGTTTGACACCTGAGTTGATAGGTTTTACCACCTTCGGAAAAAAAAAAAAAGAGTTCAAAAAGTTTTAACTAAATTTCAAAAACTAGAGGGAAAATTGACCAAAGAAGAGAAACGAAAACGAACAAAAGTTAGAACGTTCAGAATGACTTGTTCTCGTCATCTGTCAGTGATACTTATTTAAGGCAAATGAGCTGTCGTAAAGCTTTATTTTATTGTAATAACACGCTGAGGAGGTAGCACACCCTTGGTTTGTTGGGTTCGGTGCTGGCATTCCTAACTTGTTGCGACAGAAACTAATTTTCTTATGAATCCAAACGAATACGCAACAAAGGTTAGAATTTGTTTACATATGCAAGGAACGAAGAATTGGTCTTTAAATTCTGATTCAGCAACCCTCTCCTCGCGCACCACACCACCATTTCATTCCTCCGTTCTGTGTTCCTTTTACAGTATCCACATTCATACCAGATCGCCATTACATAAAGAGCAAGAGCCAGCCCTAGCTTGTTTTCATGGCGGCCAAGCAAATACAAATTGGTAATGGGTCGATCCAATATTCTTTAATGCGTCCATGGAGTGAGTTGCCTCACGATCTGGAAACAAATATCATGGAGCGTCTGCCAATGGAATGCTGTTGTCGATTGCGCTGCGTTTGTAAGGGCTGGAACCATCTCCTCTCTTCCACTCATTTCATTCGCATTATAGGGAGTAGGCAACCCTGGCTTCTGCTTTCCCCGCCCAAGCTGGAACTGCCGTGTCTCCTTTATTCATTCTTCACCAATTCATGGCGACCCATATCTCTGTCTTTCCTGCAACATCATAAGGATATGTGTGGCCAAGTGAATTACAGAGGATCTGCTTCTGGGATGCTCTTGCTGGATATCCGGACCTCTTCCCGCGGAGAAAACATGGCAGCACTCCCCAGCCTTTGCGTTTGCAATCCTCTGAACAGAACTGTTTTCTCGCTTCCTCAAATGCCTTGTGAAATTCGAGTAATGGCTAAGGGAATTGTTCCGGGGTATGAATTGGGTGGCTACATTGTGATTGTGATTGGCATGAAGACAGCAAGTACTTCAGTGGTAGCAGTGGAAGCATATGATTCGCTTTCAAAATCATGGAGAAGTACAGGCACCCTACCGGACAATTTGGCGTTAAAGATGGACAGCCTGATTTTCTGTAAAGGATCCTTCTACTGCTTGACCAGGAACCTGCATGATCATGATGGTGGTCATGTGTTGGCATACAACTTCAACGAGGGCAACGCAACGATAATACCGATGCCATCCACAGATAGAAGCGACCATTATTGGCCTCGTTTGTTGTCTTGCAGGGGAAGCTCTGAACTCCTGCTGGTTGGAGCAATCGAAGAGGATCACAAGCTGAAAGGTTTGGTCATCTGGGAATATAAAGTGTTTAAACAAAACTGCGAGCGCAATTGTTGGAGAGAGATTGGGAGAATGCCTGCATCAGTGTGCGCCGAGTTTCGTAGAAGATCGTGCTTGAACTGGTTCGAATGCATTGGAGTGGGTGACTACATATGCTTCAGAACACATGAGAGTATGAATGTTGTGACCTGCAATCTACGGGAAGGCTCCTGGCATTGGCTTCCCGAGTGTTCTCCTGCGTATGCACATTACAAAAACGTTCCTTTGAATTGCATGGTGTTGGAACCGAGGCCTTACATTAAAGTAATGTCCACGTAGTATCTAGTTTCTCGTGAAGCGAGAAGATTTGTATGGGCGAAATTTGGATGTGATGAAATAATGGTACCCATTTCCATGTTAATTTACAAGAAACAGCTTTGAAAGGTCAGGATGAGCGACATTCAGTCCTCCTTCCAGTTCAGTCACCTGAATTTGAAGGTTATTTCAATGTAAATCATCAATTCTTTTATGTAATGGGCAGAAAACTTGTATATATAAAAAATATAGAAATAGTTTTTGACCATTGGAGTGATTGAAAATAGTTAAAAAAAAATTGATTGTATTTTAAATGGTGGATATATATATATATATATATATATAATTTTGTAAGGGAATTTATATTTTTTTATTAATTATGATATTATATATATACAAGTGTTGTTTCAAGATAGTGAAACTATTTTGGACAGGTTGAGATAATATCTCAATCACACACCAAACTAGGGACATATAAATATAATCACTCCTATAAAATAAAAACAGATTCCTTTATATAGAAAATCATAACTGAAACAAATAAAAATTATATTTTCCAAAACATTTTTCATATTTCTATATATAAAATTAACCATACTTAATAATTATATGAGTTTATTTGAGAATTAAAAAAAGTATTAATATAACTATGTTTTGGATAGGTTTAATAAATGTATTCCAGTTGTAAATATTTCATTTAATGAAATTAAATCGGTTATTCCTTCGAAGAAAAAAAATTGTATGGTTTTAAAATACAATCCACGGAAAATGGAATCGTTTATCATCCGTAGTTAAGATATTTATATATCACATATTAATCAATCGCAACCAGATTCCCCGCACATCGAAGGACGCGGTAGCGCACATTAATTTCATGAATATTAAAAGTAGTTATTAATAATGTTTTAAGCTGATGGCTTTAGAGTCGTATGCCGCAAGTAAGTTGTGTGTTGATTGTTTATTTTTAGTTTGTATATAGGAGTGAGTTGTGCATTGATGGTTAGTTATTGACTAGGTGAATAACAAATTATATTTATATTTATATTTAAATCTTAAAATAAATTATATATTTTTTATTTTTATTATTTATTTAAAAAAGAATAAATTAATTTTTTTAATTAATTATAATTATAATTTAATGATGATAATGATAATTACTAATATCTATTGATATTAATGAGATTTATAGGATTTTAAGACTAAAAAAGATTAATTGAGATTTTTAATATTTTATTTTTATAATGGAAGATGGGGAAATAAACATTCATAGATAGTATATAGTTTTGTTGACTTATTTTAAAAGTTTAAATGAAACACCAATGTAACTAAGTTTCCATCATGTTTTTCACATTCTAATAGTGTGTCATTTGCAAAAACGACACATCTTAACCAAGATGCCAAATAGTTGGTCACGATATACACCACTCTGTTTTTCAAAGTCATATCACACTAGGAAGAAGCCTACTTCTTGAATCTTATCACAAGGGACCAAAGATATCCCATGCGATTTGAAACAAAGTGAAATAAATAACACCTCATTATGTTAAGAATCGTTAAATTGTAAGTTTTGTAATTTGTCATTATATATATTTATCTTGTAGGAGAAATCAACATTTCCAATCTTTAAGTATTTGAAACAAAGTGAAATAAATAACACCTCATTATGTTAAGAATCGTTAAATTGTAAGTTTTGTAATTTGTCATTATATATATTTATCTTGTAGGAGAAATCAACATTTCCGATCTTTAAGTAAATTCAAAATTATTAAAAAATCTTTTTGTAGGTACTCACAGGGGATTTGAACTAGTGACCTATCACAAAAAGTGCCTTAACAATGCACCCATTCACCATCAATCCAAAGCCTCATAGGCTATAAATTTAAAAAATCTTAACATAAATAAAATTTAATAATTAAAATACTAAATCAATATATATAAATTCTTATTTTAGTGTAAAATTGAATTATCTAAAATTCCAATTACAATGTCAACTATTTACTTTCTCCACTTAAATGAAGCTTAGGTTTCCTTTCTCTAGTACAATTAATTTGAAATTCTGACCAAAATTCAACTCTATATCGTGACTATAAGATGGCGGTGATTGTAACATGTGAAATTTCTCCTTGCCAGTTAGATATTCCTAGAGCTTATTTTGATGGGGCTGCACAAAATGGAATATGTGCTTGTGGAGTCTACATTATTACAAAGGAGGATCAACAAATAGCCATTTATTGGAATGGGGGAGAAGGAACAAACAACAAGGCGGAAGCTATGGCTCTTTCAGGACTTCTTCTGTTCAGTATATTCCTAAATATAGAATCCCTGCAGATCTATGGTGATTCCAAAATCATAATAGATCATGTAAATGCCAAGCATTCCATAAAAAATCACTATCTGTCTGGATGGATGAACAGAATTGAGTCCCTCTGGAAAACAAGAAAGGATTATGCTATAAATCATGTGAACAGGTCTCATAATACTCAGGCAGATGAACTATCAAAGAAAGGTCTCCAATCACAAGTTGGTAAATGGGAAATGATTATTACAGTGGGGGATGTAAAGTACCAAATTCAAGATTTTGCACTTCCAGGTACATAACTCACTCTTCCATACATCTAGCCCTGGTATGTACCATGCACCTTGTTTTGTGATTTCTTTATTGCACAAGCGTCTCTGATTTGTAAGTATTACCCCATTTTACTTATTATCATCTTTCAAAATACTCAGGACTACATTCTGTATGGTTTAGTTTATTTTAGTTTATTTTCCTGCACTAAGCAGGTTATTTCTCCATGTGAAACTATTTTGCACTAAGCAGGTTATTTCTCCATGTGAAACTATTTTACTTACTGTTATGTAATCTAGATTCCATCAATGTAATAGAATACTACTTTTTTCATACGGAAAAGAAATTCATCCTTTATTTAATACTTTGACGTGTATCCTTACAGCTATGGAGCACCGACTATCCTTAGAACCATGGAGGATTTTCGCTTCTCTGTGCCAAGATCTAGGAGAGTGGAGGTAGGGTGCATAGCGAATTAACTCTTGTACAGATGAATCAAATAGACACGCGTTTGGTTCACTCTACTTTTGGTGAGGAGAGTTGAAAAAGTTTAATAATATTTTATATATTTATAATTAGATATGCTATTTTTATAATATTAACTTAAAATATAAACCTTATAGAAATGAATAAATAGTAGTATATAGCAATAATAGTTTTTTAAAATATTAATATAATTATAAAATTATAGTGAATATATTAAAATTATTAAAATAATAATTTATTTTATATTTATGTGAGTGATATATTAAAATTATAGTGAATATGTATAATGATTTTGAATTATGTTAGGGATAACAATACAAATATTTTTTTATTTTTAAAATTTTGACTTTTTTAAATTAATGTTTATGAAATAAGGTATTGTATTCTTATATTTAATTGGTTGAAATTAATCTCAATGTAATTCGAAATTATATGTTTAATAATTAAAAGAGGTGGTGGTAGTCAAGAAAATTCATTGGGATGTTAGGGGTTATGACAAATAATATAGTTTAAGAATGTATTTCTACAAGGTATTATTTTGTTTCTTCTTCTTCATTTTAGACATCTCACAATAATAGATATCTACTTATCATACTTAGATACTTGCAGCTAGGCTCAAGCCAAGGTTATAAGAATGAAACAATTGTCATTAGAATTTCGTCTTGATTGATAATATGGATTGCAAAATTGAATGGTTCCACTTTTAAAGAAACAATAATCAATTAGCTTATTTCCATGTTAATCTAGGGATTCAACTAAGCAAAAAGGGGAATTTTATATTTAATGAGAAACATGTCACACAACCTATCCCTTGGGATCATCATACCTCAATGTCACCTAAGTAGGAATCATCAGGGGCATGACAGAGGAGTTAAATTTGCATGGAGGGAGTAGATCGTCCCACAAGTATACACTCTTCCTTATCATGGTTTATGTTTGTGCCACCTTGGGCAATAATGGTTGTCGTCTCATCATACATAGTAGGGGTAAAATTAATTATACTCAATTAATCACCCATGTAATGGTGAAAACTTGGTTTATGGGTCCCTCTTCTATAGCTTTAGTACACAACAACGAGTTGCAAACAAGTGATTCTATCTCGAGGCGGGAAACAAAACCAATTATGGCTTCTTTTCTATATAACAGGATTTGGATGATCAAATCTATGATTTCAATCAACTGTGGGCTATAGAAAATACTCGCCATCAACATGGGTAAGATTTAAGGGTATTTCGTGAAGACTTGGAAGGAAGACTCAAGCGTCTCTCAGCACTCAAAGGATTAATAGGTTTTGGATACAAGGTTTGGATATCAAACCACCTACATTTAAAGTGCAAGGTTGATGTGTTGGAAATTGTGGCTTTAAAACACCTTGATTTTGATCTAGGTAAATTTCTACAAATTTTCTCTGAGCTCATGAGATCTACGAATTTTCTCTGAGCCCATGGATCTCATGAATGGTGCTCCTATCTCTTCTGCTTTGAATGAACAACCATATGTGGACAATACAAATGCCTCCTAGCCACCATCAAGTACTTTGTCTCCAACACTTAATAATAGGTTTTCAGAATATGCACCATTTTGACACATGTTGTAATAGGATATATTTTTTGAATAATCTAGTTCTTGCTAGTTTCGAGTTTTAATATGTAATTTTTGGGGTGTTTGAGGGCTTTAGAAATATTAATGTTATTAGGTTCCTATGTATGTCCCTTCTATAGGCATGGGTGAATCGAGGGGATTTGAACCTGGAACCTACTTGCACATAACACTTAATTTTCACGACCATCGCCAATTGAACTATGCTCGAGGTATAACAAAAAATCTTCTATAAATAAATAAAATTTCTCAATTTTACTTTAAAAAAAATATTTAATAATTATTATTTTTTATATAAATATATGTACATTTATTTGCAATAATTAAAATATTTGGAATTTGATTTTTATTAAAATTTGATTATATAATTTTATGAAATTATATTTTTTATTAATTAAATTTGATTTTTAATAACAAACATTTATAGTATACCAATTTAACAATTCAAATTTTTAAACTAGATTTGAAAAAAAATAAAGGGAAAATTGACTAAAGAATATAAACGAAAACAAAAAAAACTTGTAACGTTCAAAATCCGAGACATGGTGACTTGTTCTTGTTATTAGTCAATGATATTTATTCAAAGGAAATGAGCTATTGGAAAGCTTTATTCTAGTGTAACATTACATTGTGGAGGTAGTGACACCCTGGTTTGTTTGGTTTGAGCTCACATTCCTCTACTTGTTCCAACACAAACTAATTTTCTGATGGAATCGAAAATGATAAGTAAACCAAGGTGAGAATTGGTTTACAAATGCAATGAACGATACTTAAATTTTGATTAAGCAACCCTCTCCTCATGCATCTGCATTCCATTCCTCCGCTTTGTGTTCCGTATCAATCAACTTCTTTCCCAATATCCACATTCTCACTCTTCTTTCGAGATCCCCATTACATAAAGAGAAACAACCATCCCTACATTGTTTTCATGGCAGCCAAACAAATACAAATTGGTAATGGGTCGATTCAATATTCATTAATGCAACCATGGAGTGAGTTGCCTCACGATCTGGAAATAAAGATCATGGAGCATCTGCAAATGGAATGTTGTTGTCGATTGCGCTACGTTTGTAAGGGTTGGAAAAATCTTCTCTCTTCCATTCATTTCATTTGCGTTATTTCGAGTAGGCAACCATGGTTTCTGCTTTGCACACCCAACATGGAAATGTCATGTCTCCTTTATTCATTCTTCACCAATTTAGGGTGACCGATATCTCTGTTTATGTAGGAGCATCCAGCTAAGGCACCATGACTGGGTGTTGGTCTTTGCCAGGTTGGAGAGTTGAGTTAACATATTGTTTGTCTTATATGTTTAGTTTGTCAGAGTAGGAGGTAGGATTTTGTTTTTATCTTAATCTCTGTATTAGTCAAAGGTAGTTTGGTCGGTTAGGGTTATTTACTTGTCTGTCTTTAATAAACAGTAGATTAATAATTGTCCTATCATTTTAAGAGAAAAGGACAAATGTGTCTAAATGTAAAATCTTGCCATATAGACAAAACCGAATACTTAATAGTTATGTAACTATAAGGTCTACAACTGAAAGTAACCACACAGTTCCATTAACTGTAGACAAAGCATATAAATGTAACAATGAAAATCATGGAGAGGGTTCAGCATTTTTGGATACAAATAATAAAAAGAGACAGAGCACAAATTTAACTACCATCCATCTGTATTATCGTCTACATGCTGTGCAATTATGTTTTTACCTATTGTTTAATCGAATTCAAAAATGACAAGTAGAATGCAGGCCTACAACTTTATGTTGTTTTCCCTCTCTTAAGATAAAACAGAGTACTGTAGATCGCATGTAATTTCCACGACCTAAACGGACAAGCACGCAATGAAGCTCGCAACCAGGAGAAGGTCCATACATCGAAACAATTAAGCAAAGAAAACAAAGTCCAGGCACCGGTTGAACAAACCAAGACAGGTAATTCATTACGAACTATCTTACACTATTTCCGTTCCTTCTTAAACAAAACAGAATCATAGAGAATATATAATTGCTATTAAATAAGAGTTCAGTGTTACATTATCCAAATGAATGGAGTAAACAGCAACTGCTAGACAGGGCAGACCCTAGTCAAGGGTTTGACATTGTGAAACCCTCGAGCCTAACTAAAGAGCTAGACCAGAACGAAATACAAACTTGGATTTGTAAACAGAAGTATGCCCAGGTCGTGAAACGACTCAAATCATACATAGCAACCGAATAGCGAGGAGCAGCCACCATAGAACTACAAACCCTAACTACAATTCGACAAAAGTGACAGAGCCTACCGGCAAAGCATTGTAGGGTTTGAAGACCAAATCGTTGGAATCATCCACGCCCAAGGTTGAACCCTCAACCTGTGAACCAGAACGAACCAAAGTCAAATATACCACACTTATAGCAAACAGACAATGATATATTACAAGTGAGGGGAGAATATAACTCACCTGGAAGCGCGATAGAACAAAGACCCTCATGCAATCGAGCCATAGAGCACAAGAGAAGCCTGAGACAAGAGGAGCGGACGTTGATCAGTCCCTAAACCAGAAGAGGGCAGAGATAAAGCAAGGAGAGATAAATTACCTGAAGATATAGCCAAGTGAGCCATTGTGCCTGAACCTGTGCACATAGGAACCATAATATAAAACGATTTTAGCAACAGAACAATACCAAGAAACATAGCCAACAGCAAGAAAGAACGGCGAGAAGCCTGACAGATCAATTCCAAGTACCAACAGATGAAATAACCACTATGCAGGAGAAAACAAGCAAACTAACCTCCAGAGTTCAAAATAGGTTCATACAGCAAGGAACACAGTTTCCATAATAAGATAGGCGAGTCCGTGAAACCAAATACACGAGCAGACAGGACCAGAACAGAGCCTTTCCAAAGAAATCAGGACCAGAACAGAGCATTTCCAAGAAACCCTCGCAGAGCTCCCACAGCAGAGCGAAATACCGAAAATGACCAGAATGCCAAAGGGTTTTGCGTAAAGACCAAGCAGGAAACGAGGACCGAGGCAGGAGTACAGGTCAGGTTCACATTTACGAGCTTTAATAAATGATTGCAACCACCAACATAAATATCCACAGTTCATATCCATAATCAAAAGCCAAATCATCAACCAAATCGGCATTTATCATTAGTACCGGACAGACCTTATATTAAGTTATACATTGGAGTGTGGGTTGGGTTCCATCATCTGTCCTTCCTGTTACATCATAACGATGTGTGTGGCTAAGTGAATTAAAGAGGATATGCTTATGGGATTCTCTTACCGGATATCTCACCCTTTTTCCGGGGAGGAAACATGGCACCATGTTTCGTTAGAGTAGTTATGATTGGCCAGTCCCAAATGACCTGGATCTTGGTCGAGTCCACATGCATGCCACAGTCATCTATGATGTAACCCAATTATTGGACCTGGATCATGCCAAAGGTGCATTTCTCCAAGTTGGCACAAAGTTTGTGTTGTCGAAGGGTTTGAAGGACCTGCCAAATGTGTTGCAAGTGTTCTTCCCAACTCTTGCTGAAGATGAGGATGTCATCCAAATAAATGACCACAAATGAGTTGGTGAAGGGCCAAAAGATGTCATACATTAGCCTCATAATAGTAGCAAGGGCATATGTCAGCCTGAAGGGTATAACCAACCATTCGAAAATGCCTTCCTTGGATTTAAAGGAGGTCTTCCATACATCTGTGGGCTCCATTGAAACTTGGTGATAAGCAGACTTTAGATTGATCTTGCTGAAATACTTGGCCCCCTTCAGTTGGTCGAGCAGGTCATCAATCTATGGGATTGGATACCTATTCCCGACAGTGATAATGTTTGGTGCTTGAATCAATGTAAAGCCTCCATGTCCCATCCTTCTTCTGTACAAGTACAATTGGTCTCCCATAGGGCGAGGAAATCGGTCGGATGTGCCCTTTTTATAGAAAATCCTAGATTTGCCACTTTATCTCTTCATTTTCCATAATGGAGTGATGATATATCAGCCCGTTGGATAGAGGTGCTCCGAGAGTCATATCGATTGAATGCTTGACCTGACAATGCAAGGGTACCCCTATGGGTGAGGAGAAGATGTCCTTGTATTCTTCCGCAACCGTATCCACCTACTTCTGCTGCTTGGAGGAACCCTTCCTAGGGGCCATTGTTGTGGCTGCGACCTTCCCCTTACTTTGAGAGTGAATTAGAAAGAAAACAAATTTCCTAGTCTGGGAAATGACCTTACTACATTGCTTAGCAAATATCAAAGAGATGGCGGTAAGTGGGGCTACCTCTGGTATCCTGTATAACTTAGTACCCAAATAAATAATAACAGAGCGAGATTTAGACTCATATATATCATTTCGCTTCCATAAGTATGGTTGTCCTAATAATACATCACAAACTTCAAGAGGAACAACATCACACAGTAGCTCATCCGTGAAGGGCTTAATATTGTAGGGAAGGTGACACTGTTGGGTAACGCGGAGATCTCGTCCTTGGTGACGCCACCCGATGTTATACAACTTTGGGTGTGTTATATTCAATAGGCTCAACCGCTTCACAACCTCTGCTAAAATGAGGTTCTTTTGGATCCTGTTGTCGATAATGAATTGTAGCAGAGAACCCTTCACCCACATCTGTGAGTGGAATAGGTGCTCCCCCTCTTCTGGATCTTGGTGGTGGCCATAGCGGCACTGGGCTCTATGTCAATGATCTGCTTCCATTTGTCATTCCCCTTGTCGGGTTCTGACTAAGAGTTGTAACATGAGTCGGATTCAGAAGCCTTCGACTCGACCATCGGTGATTGCTTGGCCCAACACTCACTTGTGTTGTGAGTGGATCTCTTATGGAACTCACACCACTTTCCAGTGTCGTTATTTGTCTTCGTGGTGTTGTTCTTTTCTTACAGCTTTGGTGGGTTATCCTGGTTTCCTCGCCTTGGCTTTGCCCTTTGCTTTACGGTTTGGGGACCCCTTTCCCTTGCTTCAGATTTGCAGATCCAAAGTCTCGCTTTTTCTATGTAATCTTTTTCTCTATCTTGACAGCGTATCGGTACACTGTGTTGAGCGTGGAGATGTCTAAGAACTCCATCTCATCCTGGATGTACCTGTGTAGGTAGCCGCGATACTTGAGTACCAAATGTTTCTCAGAATCCTTGATACCTAACTTCGTGCAAATGGTATGAAAAACATTGGTAAACTTCAACACGTCTTGGTCCCTTCCCTATCTCATTGTGGTCCACTTTATGTATTTATCCTCATAGCTCCCGATATGGTAGTACTTCTCCTTCATGGCATCCCAGAATGAATCCAAAGTGGGTGCGGTTGAAAATAGTGAGGGTGTACTTTCATCCTTCTGCTCACAGTAGGTTTCCCACCAGTCCTTGATGTGGGGGGCAACTTTGAGAAGAGAAAAACTAATCTTTTCCTGGCTAGAAAAATCATGAACAAAAAAATATCCTTCTAGCATATTTAACCATTTATCTACAGTGTCTGCATCTATTTGACCCTCAAATATGGGAATGTCAAAGTTAACTTATACCTTAAAGGGTGTGGTGCTTCTAGGGTAGCTGTTGTAAGTAGATGTGTCGCCCTTGGGTAGCCGCTGAAGGATCTTAGAAAAGTTGTCTATCATCGCGTTCATTTGTCGCTCAAGGGCTTCTTCGAATAATATTTTGAAAGGATCTCCTGCCCCCTCATCTTTATTTTCTTTCCCCATGGGAGGTTGTCAAGATTTGCGAGGCTGGTCTTGCAAAGGTTCAACTAGTTCAAGCCCTAACTCCTTATATCCCGACCTCGTTGGGGACATACAAAGGAAATAGAGAAAGAGTAGACCGCTCTAATACCACTGATATGAATTTAAACAAGAATGCAACAAAATAAATATATAACCATAAATACAAATATGCGGTAGAAATAACACTTCATTTCATTAATATCAAATATTGAAATATGCTTACAAATAGAATGGAAATAAGACTAGCTCGGGCGATGATAGCTTACCTCTGAGAAGCAATGTGGCAGCTACATGCATCTGAACTATGTTACAATGAGGCTCAAGGGCCTATTTATTATTGAAAAATATAAGGAAACCCTAAACAACCAAAACCCTAACCCTAGGAGATGTCATGCCCAGAGTTTGTGGGCCCCGTTGGGGTTAGTTGGGCAAACAAATTCTTGGGGTCATAACTTGGTCATATTATCTCCATTTGGCGCGTACGATACCTTGTTGGAAAGGTATCTCTGAGTACTACAAGATTTTCCGCAAGCCCTTATAGGGGCTTGTTGTTGAGTGATAAAAGGTGTTTGTTTAACTCCTATTTATCCTACATTAATTATCAAACCGGGTAAGATTTTCTATTTCATGAGTGTACAGAGTATGTGGCAGAAATTTATTCAAGAGTAATGTTTCTAAATTGCAGTACAATGCTTTCAAATACAAGAGTAAATGGATGCTTGAAATAAAACTTACTTGCAATTAAAAGAAACTCAATGCTCTGAAACTAAATCATTCACTCAGGAAATTAACAACAATTATCAGTCAAGGATACAGTAGCAATAACTCCTTCCTCTTTTAACTGATGTAAATGAAATCAAACACAAATAAGATCCTCAATCTAAGAACTCTGACAGTAATATCCAATGTCCTTTACAGTTGTTGATCTCACACTCCACACTGAATGACCAATTGGAAATGACAATGAATTAAATCAATAATGTTGCTGATAGAAATGGGATAACTATGCTAACTGTAACAATGCTGAAAGGCAAAACCAAATGCTTGCAAAAAGGAAATGAACAGCAATGCTATTTAGTAGAAATGAACAGCGGAATTTATGAAACTGTAATGAACAACAAAGTTAGTTTACTAGAATGAACAGTGAAGCTCTGTAATTGAGATGAACAGCATAACAATATAGTTGCAGAGAATAATAATCTTATTATGATGAGAAGGAACAACAACGCAATTCAGTTACAACATATAGAATGGAGCAATTCATTAAATCTAGAAACAAGAAATAGTAAAGCAATGTGATTCCAATAAACGAAGATCAAACCAAACCATCACACAACAGATATCGTAAAGGAATGGTACACAATAGAAAGTGGATCCACCAGAGCCAGGCCCTTAGATGCTAGTGAAGCACCACCGAATTACTTCAGTATAGAATAAAGAACAGCAACTGAGTTATGTATTAATCATATGCAAAAATGGTTACAACCAGTCGTACTCTGTTTTAATCAACGAAATTTGATGATCAAAGTAAAAATACAACAGTAAGTTCTGAATAATGATGATTCCCTTTCTTTACAAGCGCTATCCCTTTTATAATGGCCAGGAAGATAAAACAGAAATAGCAGATAGACTAGTAACAATGATCCCTCAGGATCAAGAGATCCTGAGGGATCCGCTCAATATTCTAACTCCAATTAACTCTTTGTCTTTTGTGTTGATGTTGTGATATTTTCCGTTCTTATCCTTAATTGTGCACTCCAATCTTGACCTACTGTCTGGATATGGCTTCCTGGTGAAGGAACAATAGTTACTCTGTTTTGTCTTTTCCTTCGGAATGGTAATTTCCCATTTCTTCTCTTTCCTTCATGAGAAAAGACAATAATTAACTAAATTGCAATAATTCTTTAATATATTAACATCTTAGAATATAAAGGAGATATGATTAAGGAAAAAGATAAGGAAATAAATGTCAAATTCATACCTTTTCCATAGCTCAACACACTCCCCTGCTTACCCTTTTTCATGCCCTCATGAAAACCATGTAGTTTGTGTGCAAAGCAGTCAAAGAATAGGCTAGAGAGGGAATGTCATGAGGTGGTCTAAAACCATGATTTTTAGCCAAAACTTCAAAGATGGGCCCTGTCTTCCCTTCAGGCAATTCATATATAGCTTTATACCCTTCTGCAGGATACTAGATAATAGGGCTTCGAAACCTACAACCTAGCCAATACGGGCCTTCCCTCAAGATGAGGTTACTATAGGTAACCAGGTGATCTGTGGCTAATTTAAAGTTTTTGTAGTTGAATGGCTCTTTGTCCTAGATATTCCGATTGGAAGTCTTCCATCTGAATTTAGCTGCTGCCAAGGAATTGTCTTTGATAGAGAGGAAATATTCTATCCCTTGCTGGACAATTCCTTTGTGGATAGGTCCCAAGGTCTGGATTACTCCTTCCTTTTGCATTAGACTTTTATGTTTAGCTAGCAGTTGTAATGGGTTTTTCAGTTCACCCCTGACCCAAAGGTCTAACCCATTTTCTTGCCTCTGAAAAGTGTTATGGGCTTTGAGCCACTTCAACTGATTAACAGCAAATGAAATGAACGCTTGAAACTATATATCACCCACAAAAGGACTGGGATTCTTCTCCATTTCTTCTTCCAATATAAAATTATGTAAATAAAACTCACAGAGTAATCGTTGAACTTTTACTCCATGGTGTTTGCAGCAGTTTATAAAATCCTCAACAGTTTTTAATTCTATAGGTTTCCCTGCCCTAACAACCTTAATTTTTAACTGTAAATACCTCTCTAACAAAAATAAAGCATAGTTTTTGGCGGGGAACCTTCATGCTAAAACATTTGTATATAAGGAATAGAGAGTATCCATTTGACACATGACTGTTTTCAGTCTGTTCTTTATCTCTTTAGCTCTTTCTTCTGCCCTCCGATATTTATCGAAGGCTTCGTTTTCTGATGCATTGATGTCCCTCAATTGTTGTTGTAATTTCTGGTATCTTTGTTGAGGAACAGTTTCTTCCTCAAGCCTTTTTATGGTCAGCTGAGCCTGTGCTAGGTCCTCTTGGAGTTTTTTTATACCAAGATTGCTATGTATCAGAACATCTTTAGCTTGGAGATCTATCTAGGTACTTTTATTACAAGACTGAGTGCCTATAGTCTGCGTCCCTTTATCATGGAATGGAATGCGTGAGGTCTGCGTTGCATGCTGTTCCTTATCGTTTTGAATGAGTATGGGCTCGGTTTGAGTCTCTGTGGCCCTTGTATCATGGAGTTCAGTTTGAATAGCTGCATTCACTGTTTTCGGGGTTCTTCTTGAGATTTTCCCCCTTTTTAGTGCCCTTATCTTTTGTCTGAGTTGTTTCACTAAATTTTGCAGCTTTTGTTGTTCCTTTCGCAACTTCTTAATTTGGCTCTTCTTCTTTTTGAGAGGAACAACTATTTCCCTAACTGTTTCTATTCTTACTGGACTCGGCTGCTCAGTTGGATTTTGCTCTCCAAGGGTTGTGCCTTTGCCCTGGCTAGTTTCCATTTCCTCTGTTTGGAACATATCTTCTGTGTTCGCATTGTCCTAACTAGGTTCCTCTAGAGAGGTAACCCTAGTTTGGTCTGCCACTTCCTGAGTGGCTTCTGCTCCTGCTTCTACTTCATCATTTATTTCTTCTGATATACTCTTGCTGTGGGCAGAGTTTTCTTGTGATTGTTCTGCTTCAATATTAAGGTTGAGCGGACTTTGGGGCTGAATATATTCACTCATATTGGCCAAAATCTAGGCCAATTTGTCCTCCTGTAATGGGTTTTGTGGTGGACTTGCGCTGGGGATTAAGGGAAGTTCTGCTTCCTCCCTCTCTTCTTCACTAGTATGCTCTATTTCTTCCTCCAATTCTGATTCTTGGTTGTCTCTTCCTTCCAGCTGTAAGGGTTGTTCATTTTCAGAGCTATGTAATTCTAAGGGTTGGCTGCTGCTACCCTGGAGGTTCTCAGATGTTCCCCTGCTTGTTCTTAATCTGGAAGGGTGTCTACGTTTTTTTTGTCTGGAAGGGTTAAATGGAGGAGCGACGTACTGGACAACAACTGTACAGTGTAAAAAGGGCAAGGTGTACATATTCATGACAAGATCACAAAAAGTATCGAGTTGCTAAAATCGAGGCTTAAGATGAATATCATGAATAGATATGGAGATGCTTATGGAGTGATGCGAAAAAGGGAAAGGACAATTGATGTAGGTAAAATGTTATGCTGTCATTATTTCACTTAAATTGTTATGATTGACTTTTTTAAACGATATTTCATGCATAAAAGGTTCAAAGGGAATTGGGAACATAATCTCTTTTGAAACAAAGATAATGAAAAAAGAAAAGGGTTTATAATTACTATTGATGTTGAAAAATATGACTCCAATACCATCAATAGAGCTCTGTTGTCCATAGGTGTTTATAACCTTGACAAAGTTGCTTTTTCACCCTTTGGAACCATAATCCTTTATGTATGACTAGGAAAGTGCCTTGTGATGTTAGAATGGAGGCCATTGTGCTGGCTTGGTAACCAGATGAATCACAATGCCATTCACCGGGAAGGAGTGAAAGGTGGACAGGCCGGCTCATGATGAGACCTCCTGTTCCAAGGACTTTTATTTTTCTGATGTGTCCATTGGATCATATCCCTGGTGTGGTGGCCATAGTGGGAATGCCACTTCACTGCTCCCTTATGATCATGGTAGGCTGGCTCTTGATGACACCCCCTATCCTCCATCTGACAAATCATAGAATTGTTAGTATATATATATATATTTCCTTTTTTCTTTTCTTTTATATAGCACTTCCTATTTATATATAGAGGATGGCTCAACACTCCTTAAGAGTAGGGATGGTGGAAGAAGTCTGAACATATCAATAGAAGAAAATATGCCCTTATTCTTATTCAATAATAATAATCAAAGAGAATTATGAGAATTAGGGAAGAACCAACATGATAAAAATAATCAATCAATTTGAGTTTTAGTGAAGATAAGGACAACAAAGTGATATAGATAGTTGTGTCTTTTCCTTTTTCTTATCAATACAAAGAAATCTCATTAAAGATGATAATTTTTCTTTGATTTTCTTATTTCAGTAACCTCTAATTTTTGTGTCCTTGCATATATTTGTATCTTTGCCTTGAAAAGATCATGAAGAGTGAAACATTATTCACAAAAAACTCTCAAAAAAATGTTTTTCTTTAAGAGGAACAACAAAAAAATGCACTCAAAAAGTGTTGTTCCTTAGATGGAACAACTGTTGTTCCTTAAGAGGAATAGAAAAAAGACAGTTGTATGCAAAACTGCGGTTCCTTTAAGAGGAACAGCAAAAAGAAAAAAAATTACACATGAAACTGTTGTTCCTTAAGAGGAACAGCAGTTGGAACAGCAAGTAAAACAGACGCAAGATAAAGTGTTGATCCTTCGGTGGAATAGCCTAAAAAAACACTCCAAATCGAAACTGTTGTTCCTTAGAAAGAACAACAGAAAGTAAAAAAAATGGCGAAACTATTGTTCCTTTAAAAGGAACAGCAACAGTTCCTTAAGAGGAACAACACAAATGTAAGCAGGCGATATTGTTGTTCCTTAAATGGAACGGTTGTTGTTCCTTAAGAGGAACAACAAAATATGAACATGCATAGTTGTTGTTCCTTAAGAGGGACGACTACTGTTCCTTAAGAGGAACAAAAACTATTCCTTAAGAGAAAAAGCAGTTGTTCCTTAAGAAGAACAGCAAAAATAAAAACACGCGAAAGTGTTGTTCCTTAAGAGGAACGACTGCTATTCCTTAGGAATAGTAGCTGTTCCTTAAGAGGAACAACAAAAATAGATACACGCGAAAGTGTTTTTCCTTAAGAGGAATGGCTTTTATTCCTTAAGAAGAACAAAAAAAATAGAAACACGCGAAATTGTTGTTCCTTAAGAGGAACGACTGCTGTTCCTTAAGAGGAACAACAAAAATAGAAACAGCCGAAAGTTTTTTTCCTTAAGAGGAACGGCTGTTGTTCCTTAAGAGTAACAACAAAAATAGAAACACGTAGAAGTGTTGTTCCTTAAGAGGAACAACAAATGTTCCTTAAGAGGAACAACAAAAATAAAGCGTCAAATGGTTGTTCCTTAATAGGAACGGTCATTGTTCCTTAGGAGGAACAGCAGCTATTCCTTAGGAGGAACAACAAAAATATATGGACATGCAAAGATGTTGTTCCTTAAGAGGAACAACTGTTGTTCCTTAAGAGGAACAACAAAAATATGAGCACGCAAGATTGTTGTTCCTTAAGAGGAACAACACGAAAATTAAATAAAGAAACCTCTGTTGTTCCTTAAATGGAACGGTTGTTGTTCCTTAAGAGGAATAGTAGCTGTTCCTTAAATGGAACAACACTAAAATCTGTACAAAAAATAGTTTATACAAGAAAAATTAAAGAGAAAAGTTTATATACAAAATTCAAAAACAAAGGAATTGTTCAGTGAATTAATGCTAAGGAGGGGTTATCTTCCTCAGCAAGAATTTGCATAGTGGAATATTCCCGTAACTATTGGTAAAAGGATTCCCTGGTAAGTGGTTTGTGATAAAGTCGCACTCGATGACCATTCGCTTTGAAAGAATGTCCAGATCCATCAATGGTTGTCAATGTAATGGTGCCATTGTCATGCACTTTCTGTATCTCATAAGGTCCAAGCCATCATGTCTGGAGTTTCCCGGGGAAATCCTGGAACCTTGAATCGTATAGGAGTGCCCAGTCTCCTTCGTGGAAGATTTTCTTTTTAATAAGGGCGTCATGCCATTTTGCTCTCTGTTGTTGAATTAATGCAGTGTGTTGAAGAGCTGAGAGCCTGATTTCATCTAACTCATTGATTTGCTGTAATCTATTGATCTGGGCTTCATTTAAATTCAAACCCACCTCCTGCGCTATCTGAATGTTTGAATTTCGAATTCGATTGGGAAGATGGGTTCTTTTCCAAATACTAATTGATATGGTGAATACCCGGTGGTGTTTCTCCACATTGTGCGGTATGCCCACAAGGCTTCCGGCAATCTTGAAGCCCAGTCACGTCTATGTGATGCAACTGTTTTTGTAAGTATTACCTCAATCACCTTATTAGTGCTTTCTACTTGGCCATTTGCCTGTGGGTGGTATGGAGTTGTAATTTTGTGCAGAATGTGGTAATTTTTTAATGTTGCAGCAATATTATTACCTACAAATTGTGGTCCTCCATCTGTAATTATGTCCCTCGGGAGGCCATATCGCACAAATAATTGGAAAAGAAAATGTATCATTGAATCCTCTATAGCTCTTGGCAGTGCCTCTGCTTCAACCCATTTAGTAACATACTCTATTGCAACCAGTATGTATGTTTTCTGATTTGATGATGGGTTAATAGGACCAATAAAATCGAGTGCCCATCACTCAAATGGCTCGATTACTAATTACGGGTTCAGAGGCATCTCATCTGATTGTCCAGGGCATCCCGCCCTCTGGTAGCTATCACAGGCTTGAACAAACTTTTTAGCATCTTTAAAGATAGTGGGCCAGTAATAGCCTATTTGTAAAAAAAAATTGACTGGTCTTGCGGTCTACAAAATGTCCGCCACACGGCCCCTGGTGGCATGCTTTTAGAATGTCAAATACTTCATCTTCTCGAACGCATATTATGATGTGCATATCTGCCCCTGTATGAAATAAGTAGCCCCCAATCCAAGAGAATCGGGTACTTGCTGCACTATTTATTTTTGTTCATTAGGAGTTAGATACTTGGGTAATTTTCCTACTACTAAGTAATTTGCAACATCGGCGTACCATGGTGTTCTGACAGTAACAGAAAACAAATGTTCATCCGGAAATTGACCTTCGACTATGGCTGCATCTGTTGGCTTTGACATTCGTGAGAGAAAATCAACTATAGGATTCTCTTTTCCAGGTAGATCCTTTATTGTGATACCAAATTCCTGCAATAGAATCAACCATCTTTTCACTCTTCCATTTGTAACTGGTTTATTTGCTAAATACTTAATGGCAGAGTAATCTGTATATAAAACTACAGGATACGCAGTTATATAATATCTAAATTTATTTACAACATATATTATAGCTAAAAAATATTTTTCAGTCACAGTATAGTTTAATTCAGTAGGAGATAGATTTTTGCTAATATAATAAATTGCATATGGTTTTTTATCTTCTTCCTGCCCAAGAACTGCTCCAATTGCCATGTCTGAAGCATCAAATGAAATTTGGAATGGCAAATCCCAATTTGGGCCCCTTAGCACTGGGTTTGTTCATACAAGCTTTTTTAGATCCTCAAAAGCACAGTCGCACTTATTTGTCCAAATAAAATCAATATTCCCTGTTAGTGCATATAAAGGTGCAGCAATCTGAGAAAAATGTTTTATAAATCTTCTATAATAACCAGAAAATCCCAAAAAACTGCATACCTCTGTTTGTGTGGTAGGAGTAGGTATTAACAAAATTATCTGAATTTTAGTCGGATCTACCTGTATTCCAGCTGCTGAGATATAATGACCTAAGATGAGTCCCTCAGTCATCATCATATGACACTTTTCATGGCTCAAACAGAGCCTGGTGGCAATGCATCTTTGCAACACTTTTTCTAATGTTTGTAATGCTGGCTCAAAGTCATCCCCGTAAGGTGTGAAGTCATCCATATATACTTTGAGCCCTTCATTTATTAAATCTGAAAAAATGCTAAGTACAGCCCTCTGAAATGTGGCAGGTGCATTGCATAGCCCAAAGGGTAAGGCCCTGTAAGCAAATGTTCCCCAAGGACAGGTAAAAGTAGTTTTATCCTGATCTTCAGGGGCAATCTGAATCTGATTGTATCCACTGAAGCCATCTAGGAAAGAAAATAATTTCTTTCCTGCTAATGTGTCTAATACCTGATCAATGAATGGAAGGGGGAAGTGGTATTTCTGGGTTGCTTTGTTCAATTCTCTGTAGTCTACACATATCTGCCACTTTCCATTCTTCTTTGGCACCACTACTAATGGAGAGACCCACTTGTTGTCAGATATTGGGTAAATAAAGTTTACATCTAAAAGTTTTTGCAATTCAGCTTTCACAATATCCTTAAGATGAGGGTTTAATCTCTGTTGGGGTTGGCGAATAGGTCTAGCATCCTTTTCTGTATAGATGTGGTGCGTACACAACTGGGGATCAATTCCTTTCATGTCTGGGTAATCCCATGCAAAGGCTTCCTTATATTTTCTCAGGAGTTGAACCAACTTTTCTTCTTGTTCAGCGGTCAGGTTTTTGTTAATGTTCAAAGTTTTCCTCGGCTCAATCTCTATGGTTTTGCTGTTATAAACAGAGGTGGTTGGTATTGATTGATCATGAGTATCTTTTAGGGGATCTTCTTCTACTTCATTATCAAATGTTGCCTCGATCATGTGACATTGTAGATGGGATCTGGTTTCTGGTTGGTTAATGAAGTTGTTAATGATGTCGTCCTTTGTTTGGTCTTTAAATTCGAGGGAATCTTCTATGGTTAATGGTGATCTAATGTTTTCAGTTAGGTATGATACAGGTTGTTTTTTGTTTTGATTATTGTTAAACTTGGCTAGGCTGGAGGGTATAAGGCTAAATTCTTTACATTGCTCCCTCTTGCTATAGTCATGTTGCCTTGTCGACGGCCAATGTAAGCGTCAGCAGTTGCTAGCCAAGGCCTACTTAGAATTAAAGGGTGTCCATCCAATCGGTTTTTGGTATTAATGATCAAAAATTCTGTAGGGCACTCCCAGGAGTCTACAGATACCATTACATGTAGTGCGCCTTCTAGTCTGCCTACTGATCGGTCAGCCAACTCCACTAAGGTTGTGGTTGGGTCTAATGATGTAATTCTAAGCTTTTGACAAGTGGTGGTTGTTAGAATATTGATTGCAACTCCTAAATCAACTAAGGCATTTGGGAAGGAGCATCCATTGATTTACACTGTGACTATAGGATTTCCTAGGTTCTCATATTTTACAAGTGCTTCCCTTCCTAATAGTAAGTTAGATAGGGTACCGACTACTTGAACAATTGGATTAGTTGTTATTTTCCTCTTTGGATTTTTTATACATAATTATTTGATGTTTTTTACATAAATTGGGATGTCTTGGATAGCCTGGAGGAGTGGAAGTTTTATACACAAATTTTTAGTTCTCCTAGAAGATCAAAATCAGGATGTTCTATTGGGCGAGGTATGATCAATTGTTTTGGGAATGGTGGAGAAGAGGTGGTTGCTTGTTCATGAGTTTGTTGTCTAACCAAATTCTCTTCTTGTGGTGTTTGTTCTAAAGGTAACGAATTTTCAACTTGAACATTTTTATCTCCCTTTGATTCTATTATACGCCCACATCTTAATTGAAGGTCGTTGCACTCCCTTAACTTGGTTTCTAGTTTTGGTCCTTCGATTATTTGTACAGATTGAATTGGTCTATTGTTAAGGTTCAGGTTGGGTTGGGATGGGAGATACAGTCTTAAGTTGGTTTGGGGATTTTGTTGCAATGTATAAGGTGTTGGCAATGTAGGTTGAGGGTGAGGAATCGTTCCAGCTAGCTGATTCATAGGTCTTTTCCAGTTTGACTGCTAGGTTTGACTCTACAAAGTGGAGGGTGACCGTTATGTTGAATATGCATTATTTTTCCAAAATGGTGGACAATAAGGAAAGTTCGACCAACTGCTTTGATTGGGCCATGGTGATATGGGGAATGACAGCTGTGACCAACTGGGAAAAGGTGGCTGATTTTGCCACATTCCATTATATTGCTAAGCATTATACTGAGGAGACAAAAAAGAAGAGGATGGATCCATGAGCATACCTGTTTTTCGTGGCTGCCACTGGCGACGTTGATTTAGTAGGTAAACTGGTTCTGTTTCTTTTTTTGCTTCTTTGTAGACTTCTTTGAATCCTAGGAGTGAGGGGCATCTTTCTATGGAGTGATCATTTGTGAATATGGCGCAGACTTGGACTGTATCCAACAAGCACTCTTTGTGGCTATGTTTTTTTCTGCATCTAGGGCAGAATATTGCCAAAGTTTGTTTTGTTTCTACTTACTTTTGTTTAGCTTTCATAATGTCGAGTCGCGTTGTCAGAGTCCCTAGAATATCAGTTTTGAAATCTTCTAGTACATTCCGATCTCTACACGGGTTATACCTCCACCAGAGATCATGTTATCCCTTGTGATCATGTCATGTTCTATTGGCTTCAGTCTTGTGCTGCCTCTTGAACTCCTAATACACAAATCAATGATGTCAGCAAAATTTTCCTGATATATGTCACCTTTGCCCATAATGTTTAATGTTTCAACCCATTGTTCTTTCATCCCTTTAATTAATGTAGTTTTTAACACATTTTCAGGCAAGGGTAAAGATGCATAAGGAGATCTCTGGAGATTGTATTGAGTGTTCTACATATTCCTCCATTGTTTCACTAGGTCTTCCTGTCATTTGAGATACTTCATCCTTTAATTATCTGGATCTACAATAATCCTGATATTTCTTTAGAAAAGCAGTTTTCATCTGATCCCAGTCGTTTATAACACCTCCACCTAACCCCATAAACCATCATAAAGCTGCTCCTTTTAATGTGGAGGGAAATAATTTTAGTTTTTGGGGATTAGTGGTATAGTCATACCCCCGGCATAATACATCAAACTCAAACAGAAATGCATCTGGATCCTCTGATGTTAAGCCATGGAATGTAGGAATATTCTGGAGAGGAATGGCCTTCATAGGTGCATTAACTGCAGTGTCCACGATGGGATATTGCAGTGTGGAGGTTTGAGGTGTTTGCTGGTTCTGGGCCATTTGATCAAATATGTGCCAATACCCTTCTGGGATTTCTAGGGAGTTATTCCTAGGATGACTAGAAGGAGTAGGAATGAGCTTAACAACACTTCCTTGGTCTGGGATAATGAGTGTTCCTTGTTGAACTACGATCTGGGGGGATCTTGGCTCCTCAGGTTCTTCTGCTTTGTTTTGGATGATCTTGACAGCACTCCCCTTATCTAGGCTGCTGAGTGTTTGAACTATTTTGAGAGGGGATCTTGGCTCTTCTGTTTCCCCTATTTCTCCTCCTCCTTCGCAGAGATTACTAGAATTCCCTTCTTGTAAAGAAATTGGGCGAGAATTCTCAATTTCTTGAAAATCTTGCTCAGTCTCTTCTGTTTTGTTGTGCACCTCAGCAAAGGCTACAGATGGTGAGCCTGTGGCCCGAAGGGAGCCAGTAGGTTGTCTAGAAGCAACTTTTCTAGGGCCCACTGATGGTTGAGATTCAGCTTTCTTAATGATATCGTCTATGAAGGTTGATCGACCAAGGGTCACCAATCCCTTAGCTTTGTCAAGTTTGGGTAGTGGTTTTGGATTATTTTCAAGTTTTTTCTTCTTAGTCATACACACAACTCAAATATTTATTTCTACCTAAAAAAAATTAACAATTCTGCTGGAAAGCGGGCGGGGGAGCAGGGCTTTTACATGCTCCGTACGCAGGTTCTTACCTTCCGTTTTTAATACCCAATTCTCTCCTAACAGGCACTCATCAGATGCACACTACTCTTTTTTTTTTTAATGGCTACACTCTCCCTGGAAACAGCGCCAAAATGTTGAGTGATAAAAGGTGTCTGTTTAACTCCTATTTATCCTACATTAATTATCAATCCGGGTAAGATTTTCTATTTCAAGAGTGTACACAGTATGTGGCAGAAATTTCTTCAAGAGTAATGTTTCTAAATTGCAGTACAGTGCTTTCAAATACAAGAGTAAATGGATGCTTGAAATAAAACTTACTTGCAATTAAAAGAAACTCAATGCTCTGAAACTAAATCATTCACTCAGGAAATTAACAACAATTATCAGTCAAGGATACAGTAGCAATAAATCCTTCCTCTTTTAACTGATGTAAATGAAATCAAACATAAATAAGATCCTCAATCTGAGAACTCTGACAGTACTAGCCAATTGTAGAGTTGAGGCTTCTGTGATCCATAACAAGTTTAAGATAGATTTTTCGGCGAAAATCACATGAGAAATCATTTGTCGACGCGTTTCGAACCAACCAAGGAGCAGGAGGTAGATGGATGCCTCCCATTCCTTGATATTCTTATTTCAAAGAATGGTGATGGTTCCATTGCCCACCAGGTTTTTCGGAAGAAAACTCATACTGAACAGTATCTCCATGCCAGTTCTCACCATTTCCCAGCTCAAAAGATGGGTGTCCTCAATACCCTTGCTACTCGGGCCCTAAGGATCTCGGATAATAAGAGTTTTGAGAAAGAAAAATCCCATCTCCTTGATGTCTTTGTTGAGAATGGTTATAGTAGATACTTGGGTCAGAAGGCCTTCCGAAAAGCCGCCAAGAATTCGCTGACAAAAAGGGAACCGAAGGAACGGATTCCAGGTGTTCATCTTCCTTACGTTCAAGGGACCACAGATAAGGTTGCAAGGATTCTCAGGATGCATAGTGTCCCCGTGACCTTTAGGCCCCTTAGCACCATTCGTTCATCCCTCAGATCAGTCAAGGATCCTATTGACCCCAAAGATATGAAAGGGGTTTATATGATCCCCTGCTCCTGTGGGACCCCTTATATTGGTGAAACCGGTCGCTCCATTAATCAAAGGATCAGTGAGCACGCTGCTGACCTTAAGCATAGGAGAGCTAAGTCTTCCGCTTTAGCTGAACATGTGGAGAAAACCAATCATCATGTTTGCATTGAGGAAGCTAGTGTTATCGCTAAGGTTTCGCATTTCCATCATCGGAAATTTAGGGAAGCTATTGAGATTGAAAAGAGACCCAACAATCTCAATAGAGATGATGGCTGGAAAATCAGTAGGTGCTGGGTCCCAGCGCTTTCTTAGTCGTTTTTCTTGTCTCTTGTTATTATTTATACTTTTATTTATTAAACGATTAAGAAACTATTAAACAAATTACTTTTTATTATACAGTTAGTATTATTACTAAATTCTATTATCTGGTAATCGTTTTTCTTGTCTCTTAATTTATTTATTTATTTTAATAACTTAATTCTATTATTATTATTATTATTAGTATTAGTATTTATTTATTTAATAACTTAATTATTATTTATTATTATTTATTTAGTTATTCATTTTAATTATTTATTATTTATTTATTTTTATAACTTTATTCTATTATTATTATTATTACTATGTATTCTTTCATTATTATGGTTATTATTTTTATTTTCTTTCATATCAATTAACCCATTTATATGTTTAAACTAATAATTTCAATTTCAATTTTAATTATTCTTACATTTTTATTTTATTTTATTTTATTATTTAATTTTAATTTTATGTATTTATTTATCCCCTTTCCTTTTAGTTTTTAATACCTATAACTAACTATAATTATTTTATTTTGATTTCCTTTTTTGGATTTTAATTTATTTATTCTTCTGTTCTAGTTTACTTATTTATTAATTCTAACTAAATTACACATTAATTCGTTTACATTTTAACCATTGCATTTTTATTTATATAAATTAAATAAATAGTTTATTTATTTATTTACTATTATATTTTTAATGTATTTATTTATATATTCATTAATTTATCTAATAAATAAATTAATTAATTTATTATTTGTAAGTTCTTCATTATTAATTCTTTATTTATATTTCACCTAATATAACTAAATTTATATATATATATATATATATATATATATATATATATATATATATATATATATATATATATATATAAAATTGATTTTATATATTTATTTAACCCACTAATGATACCATTTATTTTTATTTTTCATTTAATAAATAATTTATTTACATATTTTCTATTATATTTATTAAATTATATTTTTTCATTTATTTATATATTTATTTACTTGTTTAATAAATAAATAAATAATTTATCATTATTCTTCATTGATATATTTATTTAATAAATAAATAATTTATTATTATTCTTCATATATTTATTTATTTATCTTACACCTAATATAACTAAATTTATATAATTTATATAAATTTTATTTATTTTTGATTTAATTATTATTATTTTTTATACCTAATATAACTAAACTTGACCTTGCTCCTTAAGTCAGCTTTTTCACAGGTAACCGTTGGTGTCTCTGCTCTAGCTATTTAATTAGGCTATGCTGGTTCTGTTTTTCAGCTTGTCCTGACGATGAACCACACTGGTTGGTTCGAAACGCGTCGACAAATGATTTCTCATGTGATTTTCGCCGAAAAATCTATCTTAAACTAGTAATAGCCAATGTCCTTTACAATTGTTGATCTCACACTCCACACTTAATGACCGATTGGAAATGACAATGAATTAAATCAATAATGCTGCTGATAGAAATGGGATAACTATGCTAACTGTAACAATGCTGAAAGGAAAAACCAAATGATTGCAGAAATGGAATGAACAACAATTCTATTTAGTAGAAATGAATAGCAGAATTTATGAAACTGTAATGAATAGCAAAGTTAGTTTACTGGAATGAACAGCGAAGGTCTGTAATTGAGATGAACGACATAACAATATAGTTGCAAAGAATAATAATCTTATTATGACGACAAGGAACAACAACTCAATTCAGTTACAACATATAGAATGGAGCAATTCATTAAATCTAGAAACAACAAACAGTAAACCAATGCGATTCCAATAAACGAAGATCAAACCAAACCGTCACACAAGAGATATCGTTAAGGAATTGTACATATTAGCAACTGGATCCACCAGGGCCGGGCCTTTAGCCACTAGTGAAGCACCGCCGGACTACTTCAATATAGAAGAAAGAACAGCAACCGGATTATGTATTAATCATATGCAAAAATGGTTACAGCCAATCGTACTCTGTTTTAATCAACGAGAGTCGATGATCAAAGTAAAAATACAACAGTAAGTTCTGAATAATGATGATTCCCTTTCTTTACAAGTGTTGTCCCTTTTATAATGGCTAGGCGAATAAAACATGAATAGAAGATAGACAAGCAACAACGATCCCTCAGGATCAAGAGATCCTGAGGGATCCACTCAATCTTCTAACTCCAGTTAACTCTTTGTCTTTTGCGCTGATGCTGTGATATTTTCCGTTCTTATCCTTAACTGCGTGCTCCAATATTGACCTGCTGTCTGGATACGGCTTCCTGGTGAAGGAACAACAATTACTCTATTTTGTCTTTTCCTTCGGAATGGTAATTTCCCATTTCTTCTCTTTCCTGCATGAGAAAAGACAATAATTAACTAAATTGCAATAATCAATAACTCCCTTGTTTTTTCTATAATTCTTTGATATATTAACATCTTAGAATATAAAGGAGATATGATTAAGGAAAAAGATAAGGAAATAAATGTCAAATTCATACCTTTTCCATAGCTCAACACGTGCAATAGACCTCAAAAACACGACATTTAGAGGGTCGACATTGCTCCAGAAGTTCAGGACCCAAAAAAATGCTAAAATTAATAAATGTTGAAATAAACAAGGAAACAAATGAAACTAATTGGAGGTCTAGGTGGGATAGGTGGGTGGCCACCAATGTCCACCTAGATTAGCAGCATAGTACTGGTACAGTTAAAGGCGGTAGTATAGGTATAGGTACAGGTGATAGTATAGGTGCAGGTACAAGTGGTAGTGTGGGTACAAGTACAGGTACAGGTGAACAGGATGTGGACTATTGTCTTACAGCAGACAGATTGGTTAGATTCAGAGACAGGATATATGTGTCAGATAGCAATGAGCTCAAGAAGGTGATCTTGAGAGATTTTCATACAAAACCTTATTCAGGTCACCTAGGTTATCAGAAGACATTGACTGCAACGAAGAAATTTTATTATTGGTTGAATTGGAAGAGGGATGTAGCAGAGTTTGTGGCTAGGTGTTTTGATTGTCAGCGAGTAAAGACAGAGTGTAAACATCCAGGTGGACTGATGATTAGGTGCTCAAAATTATGCCAAAAAATCAAAGTCACCAGAATGGTGTGCAGCCTGAACGATCGTGTAGTGCTCGTTGTCCAGCACAACTCGTTTCACTTGGAACGAAAACTATATGCTCCAAAAAACGTGTTTTGTTCACTTTCTCGAACAACGAATTTTATTTCTTTTAAATGGACAACCCAATCAGCAGTCCGCACTACTAACGTGGCGCTGACTTGGTAGGTTATGTGGCAGTTAACTAGTCAATATTTTCTCAGTGAATCATATCGTGCTAAGTGGAACTTTGTTATTAGTTGGAAATGGTGTGTTTTTATTGGTTGGTACAATGGCCAACAACGGGCTGACACATGGCCTAGCCGAAGACCGCCACATGGCAGCCCGGGAGGCCACTAAAAGTTGTTTCAACAACTGAGCCGAAGGCCACAGGAATTGAAACTGACACCTCTCAACACACAGCGCATAGCCTTACCACTCTACCTAACTGTTGGTTCTTAACCATAGTGGGGAGGCGGATGTATTTAACGTTGATATGGTTTACACACGGGGGATGGGGACTGTGGTTAACCCCGAACCTGGTCCATGGACCATGGTTAGGGGCTAACCACGACCCCAAACATTAACCTTCGTCGATAACCAAAACATGAACCACCCATGTGAACGAGAATACAGGAGGTGGAGTGGGGGGCCAACCGGAAAGGGTGGGCCATTGGCCTTAGCCCCTGGGCACATGCCCCCACCACGTAGCCATAATTTTTGGAACTTAAGCGTTAGAGGACATTTTAATGATCCAAAATATTTTCCCTGTTTTTAGTTAAATCGCTCTGTTTCAGTGGTTGGAGTGTGAAGTTGTAGGATGATGCCAGATTTTGGGGAAAATATAGAGCGAATAGTGGGAAAACTAGGAGAGGTCATAACTTCTCCAATATTCAACCAAATTGGAGGCAGAAAGAGGTTAGGTAGCCATTTTTGGACATTCTAGATTCATTGGAGCGGGTTTCAGAAACATTTCATCATTGTAAACACATCTTTTTACACATTTGAGCATAATAGAGAGATCCAAGCCATTGGAAGTTGGAACAAGGAGACGTAGCCCAGGAGGGGTGAAATCCTTCATCATTTTCCTGTTGTGATGTGTTTTTGGTGATGTTCTGTACATTTTTATACTTTTGTTCTGTCTCTTATTTATGTTAAAATTGCTCATAAAATTAACATAAAAACTCATGAATCCTTAAGCACATGAAAATCATTTTGTTTCTATTATGTGGAGGATCTTTGCACAAAAAACTAATATTCTTAATCATATCCTCTTTTTGGTATCAGAGCACTAGGGTTTCTTTGGTTAAGAAGGATTTAATTGTTTGCAAGTTTATGTCATGCTTACAAGGTTAAAACTCAAAAGAGGAGAAGGAAAGTTGGTTGCAAGCCCTAAATTTGGGTCAAGGGGAAGGAGGGAAGGTTTGCCACAATCTCCAACACCAGTTCATCCTCAAGCTCCAGTTGAAACTCCAGAGATCATGTCTCATGAAGGAGAACCTACAAAAGTGACAGAAGATGAGAAGGTCTTCAAAAAGGCTTTCTTTGATATCACAGAGATGGTGAAGGTCCTCTATGATGAGAAGAATACCAGTTGCAAGGTGAAAGTTCCAAACCTCCCAAAGGAGAAGGTTCTTCAGGAGGAGATAATTGAAATGGAGACAAACCTCCACCCTCTCCACCTTCTCCACCATCTTCTTCATCTTCTTCTTCACAGTCATCTTCACCCTCTTCCACTAACACAACCCTTACTCATATTCATCAACATACCTCAAAAGGAACTCGTAAATCACCCTTCTTAAAACTTGATGTTAAATTTGAGATGCCCATGTATAATGGTGAAGTGAACGCAGACAATCTTGATAATTGGATTCTTCAGTTGGAGGTCTACTGTAGAATTTAAAACCTTCAAGAGGATGACATAAAGATTCATTTAGCTTCTTTGAGAATGGAGGGTACAACACTAGTATGGTGGGAATCAAAGACACAAGAGGAGATAAAAAAAACACTGTAAGATATCAATTTCTTGGTACGATTTCATTACTGCAATTAAAATACAATTCTACCCTCTATCTTATATGAAGAAATCCATCATGATTTGGCATAACTTTAGACAACTTAAAGGTAAAAATGTGCAAGATTACATCCAAGAATTTAGAAAAAGGTCTTTAATGTTAGGTGTAGATTTGCAATCACAAGACATATTGCTAAAGTACATAGGGGGTTTACATAGTTACCTTAGGAATACTATCTTAATGTTTAATCCTAATAATCTAGATGATGTGTGTATGAAATCCACTCATCTTGAGGCAAGAGGGAAAAACACTCCAGAAGAAGGTAGTAAAAAGCCATTTAACAATAAAAGAAAAGAAAAGGGTTTCAAAGGGAAGGGAAAACAAAATGCATCTATCAAAAAAGGAGGAGAGAAATTAACATGCAAACATTGTTTCAAAGAGGGTCACGATTAAGCTCATTGTTGGAAGCTTCATCCTGAAATGAAACCAAAAAAATTCAACAACAAGGGAAAACAAAAGACAACTGCAACCACTCAACGAGATTTGGGATCCGATTCGGGCGATGAAACTAAAATTACATCCATGGGTATAAAAGGAAAAGAATCCATTGCTAGCACTAGTTTTTCAAATTTACAAAATGAAACTCCAAATGAAAAGAGGAGGATAGAACTTTTTCACATAAGGGTGATCCCAAAACATAACAAGATTGATACACTTTTCGACAATGGCTGTCAAGCCAATCTTATCTCTGAAAACATTGTCAAAAGTTTAAACTTGGAAATCATTCAACATCATAAACCATATCCACTTGGATGGGTATGTGACAATGCATAATTGCAGGTTACTAGAAAGTGTAAACTAAAATTCACCATTACTGCAAATTTCATAGATGAAGTGGAGCTTGATGTTGTGTCATTAGATATATGTGACATAGTTTTGGGCAGCCTATACCTCTATGACAAAAAATCTATCTTCCATAGACATGAAAACAAATACCATTTGTTCAAAGATGGAGTAGAATATATTGTGAGATCTCATATCAAGAAACTAAATCTTTCACTTGTTAATGTAGGGCAGATGAAAAGACTAGTGAATTCAAGCAAGAATTTTTTTCTTTAATGATCAAACCCAAGAATGATGTTGATAATGAAGCTTTTAAAGGTTGTGATTCAAAATTGAAATCTGAATTGGTTGATGTAGTTAACCAATATCATGAGATTTTTCAGGAACCAAAGGGATTACCTCCCAAGAGAGGAATCCAACATGAGATACAGTTACAGCAATATTGTCCTGTTCCTAACATTGGCATGTTCAGGATGTCAGTGATGGAAAGTGCAGAAACTAAGAAGCAAATTAAAGAGTTGTTGTATAAAGGGATCATCAGGCCATATTCCTAGCCATGTGGTTCACCTATTGTTTTGGTGCTAAAGAAGGATGGAACATGGCACATGTGTGTGGGCTTCCATTCATTGAACAAAATTACGGTAAAAAAACCGTTACCCAATGCATAGAATAGATGATTTACTTGATCAATTGAAATATGCAAAGTATTTTACTAAGTTGGACTTAAGGAGTGGCTACCATCAAATTAGAATAGCTAAAGGAGACATTTGGAAGATTAAAAAAAACCAAGGTTTGTTTGAATGGCTAGTTATGCCTTTTGGTTTATGTAATGCTTTTGTTACATTCAGATGTGTGATGAGTGATGTGTTGAGGCCATTTCTTGATGAGTTTTTTATTGTCTACTTAGATGACATCTTAATTTTCAATAAATCTCGTGATGAAGATGTCATGCATGTAAGAAAAGTACTTGATGTCTTGAAGATAGAAGAGTTGTATCTTAAGATGTCAAAATGTGAGTTTGGAAAAACTTCTCTAATTTACTTAGGTCATATTGTTGGAGGAGGTGAGTTGAAAATAGGCCTCTCCACGATTGATGTCATTTTGAATTGGCCAAGGCTCAAGATAGATACTGAGGTAAGAATTTTTTTGGGAGCAACCCAATATTGGAGGAAAATCATTGCTAATATTTCTTCTGTAGCAACTCCTTTGCATGCATTGACAAATGTGAAAAAGGTTTTTTCAGTGGGGAGGCAAACAGCAAAAGGCCTTTGATACATTGAAGGAAAAGATCAATTCATCTCCAGTACTTGCACTTCCCGACTTTAGATAGTCATTTGAGATTCAAACTAATGTTAGTGACTACGCCATGGGTGCAGTCCTCATGCAACATGATAAGCCTATATGTTTTCATTTGGAAACTTTTAATGGTGCAATGACTAACTATCCTACATATGACAAGGAATTGTATGCATTGGTGCAAAGTGCGAAAAAGTGGAAACACCATTTGATGGGTAAGGAAACAATCACACACTGATAATCAACCATTGCAATACTTGCAATCTCAATCAAAGTTGCAGTAATCAAGGAACTTCCGATGGATTGTTTTCTTCAACAATTCCACTTGGTAATCAGGTATAAGAAAGGTATCTAAAATAAAGTTGTTGATATGCTTTCTATGCCTATTGTTAGTGTAGCTACTTTACTCAAGCATAATTATGTTTTGCATGAAAGTTATATTGAGCAATATGCATTAGACAATGACTTTCAAGATGTTTATCCAAGCTTGAGTCAAGGTAACCAAGTAGAGGAATTGGATTATCATTCGCATGATAACTTGTTGTGCCATCTTGGCAAGTTTTTATTCCACGGGGAGAAAGAGTTAACATCATAAGGTAGGCACAAACTTCTCTTATTGCTGGTAATTTCGGTGTAAGTAAGATGGTGGCACATCTACAGAGGTATTGTTGTTGGACTTCTATGCTTGAAAGTGTGTCACGTTTTATTAAAGGATGTTCATTATGTGCAAATAGTAAGTCTAGAAATCGGAAGTTAGGATTGTACACACCACTTACGGTTCCTTCACAACCGTGGGAGAGTGTTTCTATGGATTTTGTAGGAGGTATTCCATTGTCAAAAATAGGTCATAATTATTTGTATGTAGTTGTGGATAGGTTCAGCAAAATGTGTATTTTGAAGCCATTTAAAAAGCAAGTTACAGTTGAACAAACTATTCAGTTATTCTTTCATAATGTATGGGTGCATTTTGGATTGCCCACATCCATTCTTAGTTATCAAGATTCTCTCTTTGTTGGGAATATTTGGTTAAGCGTGTGGGGATTCATGGACACCAAAATGAAAATATTACAACTTTTCATCCACAAACAGATGGTTAAATAGAGGTGGTGAACAGAACAGTGATACATCTTTAGCATGCTTACAACCGGGCCAAGCATTCTTCAACTCAAACATCGCCATTTGAGGGATGTTTGGGATACTTGCCTAAATCTCATTTGGATTTAATTTTGGAAAAGATGTTTCTATTGATGGTCATAGAGACATAGACAAAGCAAGAAAGTTCATTGACCAAATCCAATTGGTACACCAAAATGTTCAAGAACAGCTTGAAAAGAGCCAAGGCAAGTACAAAGAAAGGCATGACAAGCATTGCTTAGATCACAAGTTCCAAGTTGGTGATGAAGTTTGGCTTTACATTAGCAAAGAGAGACTCAAGGAGAAGGTAAAAAGCTAAAACCAATTAGATATGGTCCATTCATAATTTTGCAAAAGATTGGTAACAATGCCTTTAGGTTGGATTTACCTTCATATATGCAAATTTATGTCGTTACTGTTGAGAATTTAAGGTTGTATGAGCCTCCCTTGATTGAAGATCAAGGAGAGAATGTTCAAATTCCATCTATTGAAGACTTTTCTCCAGAATTCCTTGATGAGCTTCAGCAAGACACTATACTTGACAGAAGAACAAGGACATCGAAAAGGGGAAGTGTCGATTATCTTCGAGTGGGGCTCAAGGGCACAAATCCTTCAAAATCCAAATGGATAGAGATTGGAAAGGTGAGGAAACTCTACACTCAGTTGTTGGACAACTGAAAGTGATATTTTGGGGTCCAAAATTCTTCCAGTGGGAGGAATGATCAGGTGCTCAAAAATAAAAGTCGTCAGAATGGTGTGGAACCTGAACGACTACGTAGTGCTCGTCATCCTAAATATAAGGTAGCTTGTTTCGTGCAAAACTGACATCGTATGCTCCCATAAATGTGTTTTATTCACTTTGTCAAATAGGGAAAAAAAAATTGGACAACCCAGTCAGCAGTCCGTACTGCTGACGTGGCACTGATTGGGTGGGTATGTGGCATTTGACTGGTCAATATTTTCTCAGCCAATCAAATCGTGCCAAGTGGCACTTTGGTATTGGTTGGAAATGGGGTGTTTTTATTGGTTGGTATAGTGGCCAGCCATGGGCTGACACGTGGCCCAGCCAGAGGCTGCCATGTGGCAGCCCAAGAGGCCACTAAAAGTTGGTTTAATGACCGAGCCGAAGGCCACAGGAATCGAAACTGACATCTCTCAACACACAGTGCAGAGCCTTACCACTCCGCCTAACGATTGGTTCTTAACCATAGTGGGGAGGCGAACATATTTACTATGGATACGGTTTATGCATGGGGGATGGGGACCGTGGCTAAGCCCTGACCTCAGTCCATGGACCATGGTTATGGGTTAACCATGGCCCCAGACATTAACCGTTGTCGATAACCAAAACATTAACCGTCCATGTGAACGATAATGAAGGAGGTGGAGTGGGGGTCCCAACCGACGGGGGCGGGCCATTGGCCTTAACCCTTGGGCACGTGGTCCCCCCACATGGCCAGAATTTTTAGAACTTAAGCCTTAGAGGACGTTTTAATGATCCAACAAGTTTTCCTGGTTTTTGAAGAAAATGGAGCACCATTAGATCGCTTGGCGGGCGAAATTGTAGGATGATGCCAGATTTGGGGAAAATGTAGAGCGAATAGTGGGAAAACTAGGAGAGGACATAACTTCTCCCGTTTTCGACTAAATTGGAGGTAAAAAGAGGCTAGGTATCCATTTTTGGACATTTTTGACTCATTGGAGAAGGTTTCAGAAGAACTTGAGCATTGTAAACACATATTTTTACACATTTGAGCATATTAGAGAGGCCCAAGCCATTGAATGCTAGACCAAGGAGACGTAGCCCAGGAGGGTTGAACTCCTTCATCATGTTCCTATTGTGATTTGTTTTTGGTGATGTTATGTACATTTTTATGCAGTTGTTCAGTCTCTTATTTATGTTAAAATTGCTCATAAAATTAACATAAAAACTCATTTTTACACTTGTAAAACTCATGAATCCTTAAGCAAATGAAAATCATTTTGTTTCTAATCTGAGGAGGATCTTACCACAACAAACTAATATTCTTAATTAGATCAACTACTACAATCGATCGCAATTCCAGAGTGGAAATGGGAGGCCATTTCCATAGACTACGTCACAGGGTTGTCGAAGACAATGAGACAACATGATTCCATCATGGTTGTTGTGGTCAGGTTGAGAAATATCTCACATTTCATTCCAATGAAGTCTATATTCTTATCTAGTGATGTGGCACAAGTATTCATTAGAGACGTGGTCAGGTTGCATGGTGTTCGAAAGAAGATTGTGTCAAACAAGGATGCAAAGTTCACTTCCAAGTTTTGGAAGGAGTTGTTTGCAGGTTTGGGCACAAAGTTGGCCTTCAGTACAAATTATCATTCGCAGATAGATGGATAGACAGAGAGGGTCAACAGGATATTGGAGAACATGTTGAGGATGTATGTGATGCATCAGCAACAGAAGTGGGAGGAGTATCTTCCCTTGGTTGAGTTCACATACAACAATGGTTATCAGGAGTCATTGAGGATGAGTCATTTTGAGGCATTGTATGGGCGGAGTTTCAATACTCCTATCAATTGGAGTGATCTAGTTAATAGGGTGTTGATTGGACCAGACATGTTGGCAGACATGGAACAAGAAATGCAGGTGATCAAGAAGAATCTAAAGGAAGCACAGGATAGGAAGAAGAGCTATGTAGATCAGAATAGGTTGTTCAAGGAGTTCTAGGTTGGGGAATAGGTGTACTTGCACATCAAACTAAAGAAGAGATCCTTATAGATTGCATCATGTGTCAAGCTAGCACCATTGTTTTATGGACCCTTCAGTATCATTGAGAGGATTGGGCCATTAGCCTATCGACTTTCACTACCTCCGAAAGTGATAGTGCATGATGTTTTCCGTGTATCATTGCTTAAGAAGTATGTTAAATATGATGATCATGTGATTGACTTGTTTGTATTGCAGGTGGAACTAGATGGAGAATTCTAGCCAGAGCCTCAGTGTATATTGCAGAAAAATGTGCTCATACTTCAAAATTGAGTAGTTGATCAAGTTAAGGTGCAATGGAAGCACTTTGGGCCCGATGAAGCTACATGGGAGATGGTGTATCAAATGTGGACCATGTATCCTTCCTTGTTTTCTGGTTGAGGCAAAGCGGTTTTCATATGGTGTTTTGGTATATGTTTTGATATGATGTCTTGGTATATGTTTTGGTGTATGTTTTGGTGATATTTCTATATGTACATATGTATATGGATGTAAATACCACCATGAGCTATGTTATAAAGCTCCAATAAGAGGTATGGGTGTCATGTCATTATGATTGTCATTTTATTATGCTATCATGTCATTATGTTGTCATGTGGGTTGGCATTCAACATGGATCATTGTAAATACTACATTGAGCTATGTTATAAAGTTCCATGAGAAGTATGTTTTCTTTCTAGCAATTTGTTGAGGTATATGTGTGATTGAAAACCGAGGGCAGTGTCCCCCAAGGGTGATGGTTCTGTAATAGCCCTGGTGAAAATTCCATATAATAAAAGTTAAAAATAATAACTAGTTGATGAGACACTTATTCCAAGCTTAATTTTGGGCAAGACATCCTAGGGGGTATTCATTTGGTTGTTTATGGCTAAGGAAATTGGCAAAGGAAATGGTTAGGCTTTGGAAAGACAAAATGGCATTTTTGGCTCATTTATTTATGAAATAATGGAAATTAGGAGAAAATGGAGGTGAAAGGTCACAGGTTCCATGTGAGGAGAAAATTGAAGGAAAATAATGGGAAAATTAAGAAAATAGAGGCCTTGTTAATAAAAAGGCTTCTGAGGATCAGTTAGTAACCTTTTATGAGTTCAATTTTGGAGCTCTCTCATTATTCTCTCTCTCTCTCTTGCTCACTCTTAGACACTTAGAGTTTCCTTGGAGAACTTTGGCATTGGAATAAGAAAGGAAAAGAAGGCAAGAGGAAGAAAAGATCAAGTAGGGAAAGGCAGGATCAAGCAGCTACAACAGGATTCATTGTAGGTATCGATTTGCATGTGTATTTTCCTTGCTAGATTTGGCATGCATGGTGTTGCATGTGGTTGTTTTCTATCATGGCATGGGTTTTTCCAAGTGTGATAGTGTTTTCAGCCTAGCCTTGCTATTTCCCGATAGCCTTAATGAGATGGGTTCTCATACTTCGGTTGAGCAGGATTGTCGAATATATTCGAAGCTGAGGGGGGCGGATCTCTGAAATAAAAAACACATGGCCTAGTGATCCTTCAACCAGACTATGGACCAGAGTAAATCCACTGGCCTAGTAACCCCTGAGCCAGAATGTGGTTTGTGGTAAATTCAGGATTGTGTACCTCAATGGGCCTAGGAATTCTTTCTGGTGAATGGTGGGATATACGGTAGGGCTTAGTGATCCCTGGATTGGATTGTGGATTACGGTAAAGACTAGGATACAAGGAGGCACTCAAATTCCTCACGGTGTAGGTGGAGAACTCCGGTAGCATCGATGCTTCCTTCGTTATTTTTCAATTGGTTATGAGTCCCACATTCATCCTTGGAATATGGCACAGGGATGATTGGTCAAAGAGAGATTTGGCTCATCCAATCTATGGTCGGGTGGAATGTGGTAGTCCCATCTCCAGTTGGTTTTCGCATTCATTAATGAGAAATTCATTCCCTTGGTTTTCATGTGTAAATATATTGGTTTATATGTGGATATTATTGCTAATACATTTATGGTATTTTTTTTGTTACTATGATGGTTATATGTATGTTTTATGAAATCAACTATGTATGACTCTTAGTATTTTTTTACTTGTAAATGAATGGACAATGTATCTATGACCTAATTGATGATAATGCAGCAATGGACATGAGGGAACAATGGTTCTTAGCGATTCTCACATAAGTATGAGATCCATATGCTTAATTATGTTATTTACACATGTAGATTACTTGTTTGTGATATGTTTGACAAAATGCCTATCATGGCTAGTAGGGGTATGGTCAAGTGCTTGTTTAACTAATTGCTTCTACTTCATTGTTTCCTTGTTATTTTACTTCTCTTAAGATATCATTCCATTCTTGGTAGTTACCTGGGCTATGGGCTGAAAAAAGTGGCTCAAATCCCAGGGAAGTTGGCACAGAACCGGAAAAATTATTCCCTGGACATTGCCATGCAGGGCTATGAGAGCGTCCAAAGGTCCCTGGATGCTGGCATGCCCATAGCATGAGAGCGTCCAGAGGGCAAGTGATCAGAAGTTTCAGTGGGACCTAGGGGAAAGTTGCCTGAAGTGTTGGCATGGTTCTCAGGGGTCCTGTAGCTAATGTGGAAGGTCTGTTTGTTGTGTTTTCATCGATTCCATTTCCTTAAGGTCACATAAGAGGTAAAATCAAACCATAGTAGCCTCTCGTCACATGTTTACCCCGGTTGGTTGGTTACTTGGGTAGATGTGGGAGGAGGGTGTTATAATGGGTAACAAAACCAATTATGGCTTCTTTTCTATATAACAAGATTTGGATGATCAAATCTATGATTCAATCAGTTGTGGGATATAGAAAATACTCACCATCAACATGGGTAAGTTTTGAGGGTATTTCGTGAATACTTGGAATGAATTCTCAAGCATCTCTCAATAGTCAAAGGATTAATACATTTTGGCAGCAAGGTTTGGATATCAAACCATTTTCATTTGAAGTGCAAGGTTGATGTGTTGGAAGTTGTGGCTTTAAAACACCTTGATTTTGATCTAGGTAACTCTCTACGAATTTTCTTTGAGCCCATCGATCTCATGAATGGTGCTCTCTCTTCTTCTACCACTATAACCTTTAGGTTCCTATGTATGCCCCTTCTATAGGCATGGGTGAATCAGGGGGATTTGAACTTGGAACCCCCTTGCCCATAATGCTTCATTTTCACAACCATCGCCAATTGAACTATACTCGGGGGCTAACCAAATGTATTTTATAAATAAATAAAATTTGTCAATTTTATTTTAAAAAATAATAATAATAATTAATATTCTTTATATAAATGTAGGTACATTTCTTTGCAATAATTAAAATATTTGGAATTTGATTATGTAATTTTATGAAATTACAATTTTTATTAATTAAATTTGATTTTTAATAACAAAAATTTAAATTATACCAATTTAACAATTCAATAATTTTAACTAAATTTGAAAAAAATAAAGGGAAAATTGACCAAAGAATCTAAACGAAAACGAACAAAACTTGTAACGTTCAGAATCCGGGACATGGTAACTTGTTCTATTATCAGTCAATGATATTTATTCAAAGGAAATGAGATGTCGGAAAACTTTGTTTTAGTGTAACATTGCGCTGTGAAGGTAGTGACACCCTGGTTTGTTCGGTTTGAGCTAGAATTCCTCAAGTTGTTGCAATACAAACTAATTTTCTGATGGAATCAAAAAAGTAAACCAAGGTCCTAATTGGTTTACAGATGCAACGAAAAAGACTTAAATTCTGATTAAGGAGCCCTCTCCTCGTGCATCTGCATTCCATTCCTCTGCTTTGTGTTATGTACCAATCAAATTCTTTCCCAATATCCACATTTTCGCTCTTCTTTCGAGATCCCCATTACATAAAGGGTAACAACCAGCCCTACATTGTTTTCATGCCTGCCAAACAAATACAAATTGGTAATGGGTTGATTCAATATTCATTAATGCGTCCATGGAGTGAGTTGCCTCACAATCTGAAAATAAAGATAATGGAGCGTCTGTCAATGGAATTGTTGGGAATTTCTGATAATTCCAAACAAAATATGAACAGAGAATGATGCTCTGTTTTATCACAGGATCTTAACACAGGGAAGCTAAAATTGTTTGGGAGAACAGAGTTTCACACACACACACAAAAACTTTGTATTCATTAATAAAAATGCTATTACAAAAGGGATCTTCCTCTACCAGAGGGATTTCATCAAGAACGCTTCAGTTCCACAAAAAAAATTACTCTGTCTTCTCCTGAAAAATACTCTGTCTCTGTTTTGAAATTTTACACTGTTGTGTGTAAAAATTTCTTACATTTATGCTGCTGCATATTCCATTATAAAAAAAAACTTACATTCGCCCTTCTACGCTGCTGCGTATTCTTTGCATTCAACCTGCTGAAAAAATTCCTCTTACATTCGCTGCTGCGAGTTTTTCCCATTCCAATACATTCACAAAAACTGGACATTCACGCTCTGCTGCATTTTGCCCTCTTTTTCATTCGCGCTCAGCTGCGCTTCACTTACATTTCTCAACGGACAACAACAAACATTATATTCATGCTGTTGCGTGCTCCCTTTCGTTTTCTTCAACAAACAGAAACATTACATTTCAATCTCTGCACTGCTGTGCATAAAAGTTTCATTCATATGAGCTCGCGCTGCTGCGCATTACATTTCAACAACACAACAGAAAACTACATACATATTCAACAACATAAAACAGGGCATATATGTTTTTACATCCCATACTCCCGTGAAAAATAAAAATGAAATAAATTCTTCATCTACTTTCAACAACCGGAGTAAAAATTTCATTAATTATTGTACTGATAAACTGGCGGTCAACGAGAATTGCACTTCACGTCACGCAATATGTTGCAGGCCTGTATGCGACCGTTGATCTAATCCGACGGCTGTGAAACCATATCGCGCGGACCTTCTTGCCGATATTTATGCTCCGGGGAAAACTGCTCTGACAAAACCACTCAGCCACGTGTCAATCGATGATTGTAATCGCTGCCATTTGAGAAATACCACCGTCTCTTGAAAAGCGGTGCGGGGAAGTCTGGCTGGTTTTCTGGAAACAATACGCAGCAGGGGAAATTAACATTTCAACACTCCCCTTTAATTTCAACTGCTGGGTTATCAGTTATACCCAGATATTTCTTCAAAAACTCAAAACCTTTTTGCCCCAATGGTTTAGTCAGAATATCTGCAACCTGCTCCTGAGTTCTGTAGTGTACTAAAACAATTTCTCCATTGTTTACCAATTCCCTGATGTAATGAAACTTTGTGTCAATGTGTTTCGTTCTCTTATGAAACATAGAATTCTTGGATAATGCAATAGCTAAACTATTTCCACAAAAGATTACAGTTCCTTTTGTTTGTTCTTGGCATAAGCTCCTTAACATCCTTCTCATCCAAATTGCTTGACATGTTGCTATTGTAGCTACCACATATTCTGCTTTTGTTGTAGATAATGCTACAATAAGCTGCTTTTTAGAAGCCCATGAAATGGCTCCTGAAACATGATCTTCATCAAAGAATGGTTCAGCAAGGATTTCATAAGGACCCGTTCACTAATAGCTTCAGCAATAATGATCAAGAATTACAGGCTCCCCCTAACTGTATGCATCGTCTCCTTTTGGCAGAGTCTTCTAAAAAAAAACTTAGATTGGCTGGAGAGCTCAAGGGACTTTCGGACTGTATTTCCTTCCTTCTCCATACTTGTGTAACTTTCTTCTTTTGCATGGTTCTAGCTTGTGTAAGAGCCCATGTTAAGTTACAATCACGTGCCATATGACCAATGTTATGACACTTGAAACATTCTACATTGTTCATGAATAAGATTTCATGATTTCTTCCTGTAAAATTGTTTCTTGGAGGTTGTCGGAGACTATAACATCTATCTCTATGAGATGCTTTACAGTCTTTTGCCATATGACCAAAGTTTGAACAAGAATAACAATAACCAAAAAATGAACTTTGGTACCTGGGAGATGGAGGTTTCCTTGATGTACTTCTGAAGCCTTTCTACCTTGAGATCCTTTGATGATAACCATTGCCTCTTGCCTCTTTGATATCATCTACATTTCTTTTTGGAGCTAGTTTTCTACTTGGAGCAAGATTTCTTCTTGGAATATGATTTCTTCTATTGTAGCCTTGATTTTTCTCCTTGCCTTTGCTGGAACTAGGAGCATCACAATTTCTTTCTGGCTTCTTCACATCTCTTTTGCTTAAAGCATTTTCATTCTTGTTTGAGGGTTCACTTGCATACCCGAGTCCTGATTTATCAGATGGACATCTGTGATAGCTGAGCATGTCATCCAAGGCTTGAGAGCTCTTCATGATTTTGTTCATCCCTTCAACCTTTTTTCTGAGGAGGAAAATCTCTTCTTCCAATCTTTCACACTCATTATTCTTCTTTGCAAGGTGTTCCCCAGTTTCTTCCTTGCTACGAGTAGCTTCAGCTGCTACTATTTTAAGGGAAATGATATCTGACTTCATTTTGAAGATTTATTCACTCTTTGCTTGACTGCTCTCCATTCTCTTCTCAGCTCCTTGTCCCTGTTTTTTGGCTTCTTGTAATTGAGACTTAAGGGAGGAGACCTCTACCTTGTACTGACCAATCTCTTCTTCAAGTTTGTTCACGCTCTTGTGCCTTTGTTCAAGTTGACTTGACAAGGTATTTTCCTGCTTCTTTGTTTTATTCAATTGATTTGTCATGGATATGACTTCTTCATGATGCTTCCTTTTGCTTTGATGAAATTCCTTCTTAAGCTTGGCAAGCTCTTCATCCCTTTCTTGTACTTGAAGCTTGATGAGGTCAACTTTCTTCCTTGTTTGATCTTGGTTACCAACTGGAGCTATCTTCTTAAGTGCCTCATTTTCTTTTTTCAAATTGTTAATCTCTTCCATGGCAGTCATAAGTTGAGCGAGGAGTTCTTCTACAAAGTCCTTTTCATTCTTTTCATCTTCTAGGTCTGCTTCAGCCTTGATGTCATCATTCTCATTTTCAGCTTCTATGATGGGTTCAGGATCTCCTTTTTGATTGATGGTCATGGTCAGTGCTCCTTTTGAGTGAAGGTCATGAAGTTTGTCCCATATATCCTTTGCTGATGAATGTTTTCCTAGATTCTTCTTTACAGAATTAGGTAGCCCATTCAAGATTGTCTTTGCTGCTTTTGCATTGTACTCCTTGGATTCTCTATCCATCCTGCTATCATCAATCACTAATTCCCAAATTTCAATCCCTTGAGACTGTAAGAAAGTCCTCATTCTTGCTTCCCATATATTAAAGTTCCCATTGAACCTTGGAGCCTCATCAAATTGATTGTCTTCTATTTTAGTAGTAGAGGGAGACACATCCTTAGGAGGATTGGAGACTTTCTTCCTTGACCTCGCCATTTGTGTTCTAAATGTCGACCTTCAAGCTGTTAAGCTTTGAATGAAGGAAACGGGCTCCAGCCATTCTTGCACTCTTAACTATGCTTCAAAATACTTTAGCTGACTGTCCTCAACAGTAACACAAAAACTAACTTGATAAATACCTTGGATTTTTTTGACTGAGTTTTCACTCTGCTGGAGAAGCTGCTGCAACAAGAAATCCTTCCTTCAATTTCTTTGACACCTTCAAAGAACCTGGACAAGCTCTGATACCATGTTGGGAATTTCTGATAATTCTAAACAAAATATGAACAGAGAATGATGCTCTGTTTTATCGCAGGATCTTAACACAGGGAAGCTAAAATTGTTTGGGAGAACAGAGTTTTACACACACAAACACAAAAACTTTGTATTCATTAATAAAACTGTTGTTACAAAAGGGATCTTCCTCTACCAGAGGTATTTCATCAAGAACGCTTCAATTCCACAAAAAAAATTACTCTGTCTTCTCCTGAAAAATACTCTGTCTCCGTTTTGAAATTTTACACTATTGTGTGTAAACATTTCTTACATTTATGCTGCTGCATATTCCATTACAAAAAAAACTTACATTCGCCCTTCTATGCCTGAAAAAATTCCTCTTACATTCGCTGCTGCGATTTTTTCCCATTCCAATACATTCACAAAAACTGGACATTCACGCTTTGCTGCTTTTTTCTCTCTTTTTCATTCGCGCTCAGTTGCGCTTCACTTACATTTCTCAACGGACAACAACAAACATTATATTCACACTGCTGCGTGCTCCCTTTCGTTTTCTTCAACAAACAGAAACATTACATTTCAATCTCTGCACTGTTGTGCATAAAAGTTTCATTCATATGAGCTCGCGCTGTTGCGCATTACATTTCAACAACACAACAAAAAACTACTTATATATTCAACAACATAAAACAGGGCATATATGTTTTTTTTTACATCCCATACTCCCGTGAAAAATAAAAATGAAATAAATTCTTCATCTACTTTCAACAACCGGAGTAAAATTGTCATTAATTATTGTACTGATAAACTGGCGGTCAACGAGAATTGCACTTCACGTCACGCAATATGTTGCAGCCCTGTACGTGACCGTTGATCTAACCCGACGGCTGTGAAACCATATCGCGCGGACCTTCTTGCCGATCTTTATGCTCCGGGGAAAACTGCTCTGACAAAACCACTCAGCCACATGTCAATCGATGATTGTAATCGCTGCCATTTGACAAATACTATCGTCTCTTGAAAAGCAGTGCGGGGAAGTCTGGCTGGTTTTCTGGAAATAGTACGGAACAGGGGAAATTAACATTTCAACAGGAATGTTGTTGGTGATTTCACTATGTTTGTAAGGGCTGGAAATATCTTCTCTCTTCCACTCATTTCATTCGCATTATAGGGAGTAGACATGGTTTGCTTTGCAAACCTAACATGGAAATGTCGTGTCTCTTTTATTAATTCTGCACCAATTTATGGCTATTAAAATAAGATAATTACTCTTGCATGAGTTAGATAAAAATAGAGAGTCATTTAATTGAGTGATTGCATGATTGAGTGTTTGAGTATTGAGTCAAGTGATAGACTATTTTGAGTGTGAGATTGCATATAGTTGCATTTAAAAATATTTTAGGCAGTTAACTAGTTGGAAAAGATTTAAATACCCTTCACCAAATTCATTGTAATTATTATATTTTGTATGATCAATAAAAAAGCAACAGCTCATGTTTTATATTTTATATGTAAATTGTGTTTTGTTTTCTCCGCCTTTCTAACAATGGCGACCATTATCTCTATCCTTCCTGTTACATCGTAACGATGTGCGTGGCAAGTAAACTTCAGCGGATCTGCTTTTGGGATGCTCCTGCTGGGTACCCCAACCTTTTCCCGCGGAGGAAACATGACACCACTCCCCAAGCTTTGCGTCTGCAATCCAGTGAACAAGACTGTTTTCTCGCTTCCTAGAATTCCTTGTGAAATTCAAGTGATGGCCAAGGGAATTGTTCCCGTGAATGAATTGGGTAGTTATATTTTGTTTTTGATTGGATAGCTATCATAAGGAATATGATTGGAATGTAAATAAAGGGTTACACAACCCAACAATCCATGGCATATTGAAGTTATATGGTACCAATTTTAAATTGTTGATCAAAATTTGACACCACACCGAGTATGTAAATACACTTGTTTTTTTATTTCAAAAATATATTTGATTGCAATCTCGAGGCGTCTCATGGGTTCCCCATCTGGAGCCACTGTGAGTACTCTAGACATTTTCCATATCACAAGTGCAGGCATGGTGACCATCAATCCTCCAAGTTTCAATCAGACGACTCCAGGGTTTTCGAGGCAATTAAGGGTATTCACCCCAATCCCTGACTCCTACTCGTATTATTATCTTGTCATTTCATTGATGCCTCTCTGTTGGGTATTTTTTAATGGGGAAAATACCAAAAACCAATTAAAATTCACCACAGAGACAATGCTCTGTTTCCTCTGTCCAGGATCTTTTGACAGGAACCTCTTAGAACCAAAATGACTCAGAAGACACCATTACACAGTCACAAAGCATTTCTATTAATTAAAAACAAACTGAAACTCTGTTACATATTTCTTCCTCTGTTCAAAGAGGGAATCACAAAAACAACTCTGCTGCTCTCACAGATTTTCTACTGCTGTAGAAATTACAAAAATAGCTCTCTGTTCTTCAATACCTGAAATCAAAGCATTACCATTCAAATTCTATAACGCACTGCTGTGCATTTACAAAAGACAATCGCACTCTCGTGCGTAGCCACACCACTCCAAAAATTACAAAAAGAACTACACTTAAAACTACAACACATAGACATATTTGTTTTTAACGTATGACAATGTGTATACAAAAAAAATATAAAAATAAACGTATGACATATGGGACATATGCCCATAACTCTATTAAACACTTCCCCATAACAAATATTAAAGCCTCCACCAAAAAAAACGACACACATTAAACTCTATTTAATTCCTCCAACGGCGGTCAACGGAAAAGTCATTCACTCCACGTAAAAATTGATTTGACCCAGGCCCGTATGCAGCTTCGGAGATCGACGGCTGACAACACGCAAGGAGATCGGACGGCTGGAGTGGATATCGGAAGGCAGTTTAATGCTGGGCTTTACCTCCCGATATGTCAGAGTTGCTTACGTCAGGCGAGAGCCACGTGCCTGCACCAAAACGCATCGGAGGCCAATATACGGAAACTGCTTTTCGTTTGATAGCGGTGCGATATCCCTTGGCGGTTTTATGGTTTCGTTCGGTGGTTTTGGGCTGCGTACGTAGGCAGCGTTGAAATTACGATTTCAACACTCCCCTTTAATTTCAACAGCTGGGCATTCGGTCATACCGAGACACTTCCTCAAAAATTCAAAGCTTTTCTGATCCAGCGGCTTTGTCAAGATGTCTGCAACCTGTTCTTGAGTCCTGCAATGTTCCAAGACAATTTCTCCATTGTTCACCAATTCTCTGATGTAGTGAAACCTTGTATCAATGTGTTTCGTTCTTTTATGAAACACTGAATTCTTTGACAATGCAATAGCTGAGCTATTGTCACAAAAAATCACTGTCGCTTTTGCCTGCTCTTGGCCTAAGCTTCTCAACATCCTTCTCATCCACACTGCTTGACATGCTGCTGCTGTAGCTGCCACATATTCAGCCTCTGCTGTAGACAATGCTACAATGGACTGCTTCTTAGAAGCCCATGAGATGGCTCCTGAACCCATATGAAATACATAATCGGAAGTGCTCTTCCGATCATCTACACTTCCAGCCCAATCACTATCAGTGTATCCAACCAAGTCTGAACTTTCTGAGACATTATATAAAATTCCAAACATTTTGGTACCTTTGACATACCTCAAAATTCTCTTTGCTGCCTGCCAATGTGCCTCCTTCGGCCTCTCCATGAACCTGGAAATTAAACTAACAGCATACATAATGTCAGGCCTAGTAGCTGTTAAATACATAAGGCTGCCCACAATGCTTTTGTACCGGCTAGGATCAAAATCCTTGCTGTTGTCCTCTCTGATGAGTTTTAATCCCATCACTGTGGGAGTGATTGCTGCCTTGCATTCTTCCATCTTAAATCTGCCCAAAACTTGATTTACATATCTTGCTTGAGATATAAAAATTCCTTTTTCATTTTGATCTACTTCTATGCCTAAGAAGTATCTCAACAAACCCATATCAGTCATTTCAAATTCATCCTTCATGACTGATTTAAAATCCTCAATGAGCTGATCATCATTACCTGTGAAAATCACATCATCAACATACAAGACAACAATTAAAATTTTACCATCCTTTTCTTTGATGTAGACTGTGGGTTCTCCTTCACATTTGTCGAATTCATTATCCAATAGATAAGAATCTATCCTGCTGTACCATGCTCTTGGCGCTTGCTTCAGCCCATAAAGAGCTTTCTTCAACTTGCACACTTTGTGCTCTTCACCTTTCTTCTCATATCCGAGAGGCTGTTCCACATAGACCTCTTCCATTAACACTCCATTTAGGAATGCTGATTTCACATCCATTTGGTAGACTTTCCATTTGTTTTGTGCTGCTATGGACAGCACTGCTCTCACGGTTTCCATCCTTGCAACCGGTGCGAAAGTCTCCTCATAATCTCTCCCATACTGCTGCTTGTACCCTTTGACAACCAGCCTTGCCTTGTGCCTTTCTATCTTGCCTTCAGCATTGCTCTTGGTCTTATAGACCCATTTCACACCAATGACTTCTTTGCCTTTTGATAACTCAACCAAATCCCATGTTTTGTCTCTCTATGGCATTCATTTCCTCATCCATAGCTTCTATCCATTTCCTATCTTTAATTGCATCTTTGAAATGAATAGGATCATCAACATGACAATACAAGGCAAATAAGGAATTCATTCCTTCATCATAAATGTCACTTAGATTTCTAAATTTCTTACCTCTTTCACTTGGTGTGTAAGTGCTTGAAGATGCACTTGAATTTCCTCCTTGTGGTGTGCTTGGAGAAGCACTCTCATTGATCCTCAATGGTGTACCTTGTTGTCCTTGTGTTGTCCTCAATGGTGTCCCTTGCTGTCCTTGTGTTGGCGCTGCTGTTTGGGGATGTATTTCAGCCACCTCCTCATCATCTTCATCATGAGACAAACAGTTTTTGACATTCACTGTTTTCTCTATGCTTCCATCCCAAGCTTCCTCTTCAATGAATTGAACATCCCTGCTGACAAAGAACTTCTTGGTAGATGGAATGTACAGCCTGTAGGCTTTGGATTCATCACTGTATCCAATGAAGATGCATTTCTCCTCTTTGCTGTCCAACTTCCTCCTTAGCTGATCTGGTATGTGTGCATAGGCCACACACCCAAAAACTCTCATGTGGGTGACTCCTTGCTTTCTCCCACTCCATGCCTCTTCTGGCACCTTGTTCATGACTGCTTTTGTAGGACACTTGTTCAATATATAAACTGCACAATGTACAGCTTCAGCCCAATACTCATTTGGCAAATGCTTTGCCTTCAGCATGCTCCTCGCCATATCCATGATGGTCCTGTTCTTCCTTTCAGCAACTCCATTTTGCTGCGGAGTGTACCGAGTTGTGAACTGTTTATGTATTCCATTTTCTCTACAAAACTTTAGGAATTCATTTGAGATATACTCACCTCCTCTATCAATTCTCAATACTTTTATGTGCAGCCCGCTTTGGTTCTCCACAAGTGCTTTGAAATTTTGGAATTTCTCAAAGACTTCACTTTTGTTCTTGAGGAAATATATCCAAGTCTTTCTTGTAAAATCATCAATGAATGTCAAGAAATATAGGCTGCCAACTAATGATGGAGCTTGCATTGGTCCACACAAATCTGAGTGGATAATCTCTAAGGGTGTCTTTGCCCTTATGCTCTTCCCTGATGGAAAACTTTCTCTATGTTGTTTTCCCAAAATGCAGCCTTCACATAGGTTGTCCGGTTTCTCTATCAATGGTAATCCCTTTACCATTCCTTTTCTGCTCAATAAGTTTAGGCCTCCAAAATTTAGATGCCCGAATCTCAAGTGCCATAACCAGTTCTCATCCTTTGGCACACTTTGGAAGGCCTCTTGGGTGACTGCTGCCATTTCCTTCTTGTTCTTCAAGTCTGCCCTGATCCGGAGAGGGAACATCCTGTTCCTTGTCATCTTCACTTCAGCAATGCATCTTTTGCTGGGTGTTATATCCATGATGGTGCACACATCATTTTCAAAGTAAACATTGTAACCCTTTTGGATAAGTTTTCCAACACTCAATAGGTTACATCTCATTCCGGGGACATAGTAGACATCTGCTATGGTTTTCATTTCTCCTTGTTTTGTAAATATTTTTACCTCCCCTTTTCCCATAACAGACACTTTACTATCAGTTCCTAGTGTGACCTCTGATTTCAAATTCTGATTTAAGGCTGAAAAGAGGGCTATATTCCCTGTCATATGGTTGCTGCAACCTGAGTCTAAAAACCATATGTCCTCACTATGTGTTTCAGCCATGTTACAAGCTAACAGGACATTTTCTTGACTGCTATTTTCTCTTGTAACATTGGCATTTTGTCTGTTGTTCTTATCATGTTGTTTCTTTCTACAATCACTAGCATAATGTCCATACTTTTTGCAATAATAGCATTGAACATTAGATTTATCATACCTTTGTCCTTGAGCCTGATACTGATCTCTTTGTTGGCTGCTGCCTTGACCTTGGTTCTGATTTGGATTGCTGCCTCTTCCTTGTGCATTTGATGGGTTGTTCCTTCCACCTCTGTTCTGGCTTCTGCCTCTTCCTCTTTTGTTTCCTCTGCCTTGACCTCTTCCTCTTCCAAAGGACATCTGGGTCTTGAAGGCTTGCTCAAGAGATGAGTTTTCATTCCTACTCAACCTCTGCTCATGTGTTATCAGTGATGCATGTAGCTCATCAACTGAATAGTTTGAGAGATCCTTTGTCTCTTCAATGGTGGTGACTATGGCATCAAACCTTGAGGGTAAGACCCTCAATATTTTCTCCACTATCCTTCTATCTTCAATGGTTTCTCCATGAGTTCTCATTTGTGTGATTACACCAATCACATGAGTGAAGAATGATTCAATGTTGTCTGACTCCTTCATGTTCAAGTTTTCAAAATCCTTTCTCAGCAATTGTAGCTTTGCTGTCTTCACTCTCTCCATGCCTTGATAGGCTGTCTTAAGGGTTTGCCATGCTTCATTTGATGTTTTAGCTGCTGCTATCCTTGGAAATATACTCTGGTCTACTGCTAGATGCAACAATAAAATGGCCTTTGCATCCTTCTTCCTATTGCTCTTCAGCTGATCTCTCTCTCCCTGAGTTAGTGCATTGAACTCATTTTCATCTGCTACTTCTTCAAAACCATCTTCAACTATTTCCCATAAATCTTGAGAGGCAAACAGGGCTCTCATAGTTATTGACCAGTAGTCATAGTTCTTCCCATTAAACTGTGGGAGCTGGGTGTTAAACAAACCCATACCAGTGCTTGTGCTGGCCATTCCTTGACTGTGTATTTAAAACAAATCACTGCTTCTTCAGCAACACAAAAAAAACTTTTGAAATACCTGAATCCTTTGATGTCTGAGTCTTCTGTCTGCCTGAGAAGTTTTGCTGCAGCAACTACCTTCTCCCTTCAGCTTCTTTAACTTCTTTAAAGAGCCTGAACCTGCTCTGATACCACTGTTGGGTATTTTTTAATGGGGAAAATACCAAAAACCAATTAAAATTCACCACAGAGACAATGCTCTGTTTCCTCTGTCCAGGATCTTTTGACAGGAACCTCTTAGAACCAAAATGACTCAGAAGACACCATTACACAGTCACAAAGCATTTCTATTAATTAAAAACAAACTGAAACTCTGTTACATATTTCTTCCTCTGTTCAAAGAGGGAATCACAAAAACAACTCTGCTGCTCTCACAGATTTTCTACTGCTGTAGAAATTACAAAAATAGCTCTCTGTTCTTCAATACCTGAAATCAAAGCATTACCATTCAAATTCTATAACGCACTGCTGTGCATTTACAAAAGACAATCGCACTCTCGTGCGTAGCCACACCACTCCAAAAATTACAAAAAGAACTCCACTTAAAACTACAACACATAGACATATTTGTTTTTAACGTATGACAATGTGTATACAAAAAAAATATAAAAATAAACATATGACATATGGGACATATGCCCATAACTCTATTAAACACTTTCCCATAACAAATATTAAAGCCTCCACCAAAAAAAACGACACACATTAAACTCTATTTAATTCCTCCCACGGCGGTCAATGGAAAAGTCATTCACTCCACGTAAAAATTGATTTGACCCAGGCCCGTATGCAGCTTCGGAGATCGACGGCTGACAACACGCAAGGAGATCGGACGGCTGGAGTGGATATCGGAAGGCAGTTTAATGCTGGGCTTTACCTCCCGATATGTCAGAGTTGCTTACGTCAGGCGAGAGCCACGTGCCTGCACCAAAACGCATCGGAGGCCATTATACGGAAACTGCTTTTCGTTTGATAGTGGTGCGATATCCCTTGGCGGTTTTATGGTTTCGTTCGGTGGTTTTGGGCTGCGTACGTAGGCAGCGTTGAAATTACGATTTCAACACTCTCTACAACAAAACCCTAACTGACATAGAGTTTGGTCTCGAGCTCCAGCAGTTGCACAGGTGAATTATCCTCTGAAATTTTGGTTTTTAAGTCTTCTACTACAGGTATATCTCCATGGTTACCAACTAATTAAGTTCCCATTGATGCAAGTGGCCTTCGCTCCATTTCCTTGTAGTAGTGCTGCGGTCAGTCCCACTCCGGTCACGGCCATAGCCAGTTACTCAAGTTTGCTAATTCTTTATTTCCCCTTTGTATTTTACCGAGGCTAGTTTCTTTACTTAACCTCCTTCCATCGTTTCACAAGTATTTTCCTTGTAGCAAATGACATTCAAAATTCTCTTAATAGGTAATTACCTGTCGAATGATAATGTACCTTACTTCCAATTAAATCATTAGGGTTTATTGCTAAATTTATTTTGGGGATAATGCAGTTGAACAGGTTCGATTCTATCGATAAGGTTTTGTTGTCACCACTCTACTTCCGCATATCGATTCTCATCCTCAAATATTTACTTTATCTCTCCAGGTTCTGCCTGTACTTAACCCCAGGCGTAAAATATTAGTTCTTCTTTGTTTAGCATTGCTCGTGAGCTACAACTCGGCGACGACCATGATTTGGCTGAACTCCTTAATAACAAGGGTTTTGGTTTCAGGTAATCAAATTATTGTCTATCTGTGAGTTACCAGGGTTACAATGTTAATTTTGTCTTTTTATATTGTACCAAGAAACATAATTTCGACCCAGCTTACCTGTTGGTCTTTATATTGATGTCATGTGGTTATATTGGGTACAACACGCAGCCATAATACTGTTAGTCTATATATATTTATTATTTTCAAAGAATACCATCCAGGGTTTCTTCTTTTGTATTATTAATTGTCGGACAAATTATATTACAAATTGTTTAAGGTCTTCTCTTGTGTGCAATATTGTATTCTTACATTTTATTCATTGCAATTGCTTTAGCTGGAAGTTCTGAGTTTGGTGATAGTCTTTTTGTTGGAGTAACAATTGATAACTTGTGATGATAGATTTCATTCCATTATGTGATTTATTACAGTCATATATTTCTTTTTATCCTTGGTTTAAATCTCCAACACTAAACAACGACCCTGCTCCTAGGTTTTAATGTTGGGTATGATCGATAGGCAGAGGGATTGTTCCAGTAGGAACACAAATTTCCAGAATGGGAACTAACCCTCTTCAAACTATCATTAGATAGAGCAATTGTTCCTATAGGAACCCCAGGTTCCAAAATGGGAACTAACTCTCTTCAAACTGTAACAGTGATTTTCATTGTTTGGACATCATGTAATCTTATATTATAGCACCTATGCACGATGGTATTTGTTAATTATTTACGTTGCAAAGATTGAGTGGTAACTATGTTCAATTATTCCTTCTTACACAGACCATCCTGTTTGAGTAATCTTTGTTACTATATAATAATCCAAATTTTCTTTCTTCTTGGCTTTCAAGAATCGCAAGGTTACCTGCAACCGGTTTGTTACAGTTTATTTTGTTGTCTTTAAAAGAAAAAGACTGTAACACACTTTTTAAAGAAAAATATTGTAACACAGAGAGGTCTATTAGCTTAGATAAATACCCTTTTACATTCCTCTTGTAGTAAATAAAGAAATAACAATCGTATTCCATCAATAGAGTCCATCCATATCAGAAAATAATTATACATGAATTTAAATAAACATAATACATTTATTCTAGCACAAAGATCATTTCCAACCAAAATAGAGTACTTATATGTACATATAAGCTTATCAGGGAATTAATCGAGAAGAAAGACTTTCCTCCCAACCAACAAGAATGAAATTCTCGAGTTTTTTTCAGTCAACAATATTGGTTCCTTGACCTCAAGAGCCCCAGTCCAGTCAAGAACTCTCAAATTTCAGGGTTTCTACTAGTTCTTGACCAGCTCAAGAATGCCGAGGAGAATACAATATTGGTTCCTTGACCTCAAGAGCCCAGTCCAGTCAAGAACTCTTAAATTTCAGGGTTTCCACTGGTTCTTGGCAGCAGCTCAAAAATGCCTAGGAGAATACCCTACGCAGTGCTTTCTTCTTGGCAGCAGCTCAAGAATGCCCAGGAGAATACCCTAGGCGGTGCCTTGCTTCTTCTTGGGCAGCGTCCTGCACAAGGATTCCTTTTCTTTTCTAGCCTAAGGCTCTCTCTCCTCCCATCCCTCCTTCGCCTTCAGAAGAAAGTGAGATGTTTTTAATCTCTTAGGAGAAGGAAAAATAATTGCCTCAACCACTGGGAAAATTTATATATTTTCTTTTAAAGGCCTTTTCTCTTAATTCCATTAATTCATATAACTAATATTTAAGCAAATAAACCATAACTAACCTTGGTAATTATTTTTCTTACTTTTAATTATCCTAAGAAATTATCAAATTCTTGCAATATGTAGTAAATAACAATATTTACATAACCTGGGTGGTTGTTACAGTGGACAAGTATCAATTATCATAATAATTGACACATCATATTCCAATCAAATTCTTGTAATTATTTTTATTACTTTTAATTATCCTAAGAAATGATCAAATTCTTGCAATATGTAGTAAATAACAATATTTACATGACCCGGGTGGTTGTTACAGTGGACAAGTATCAATTATCATAATAATTGACACATCACATTTCAATCAAATTCTTGCAATATGTAGTAAATAACAATATTTACATAACCAGGGTGGTTGTTAGAGTGGACAAGTATCAAGTATCATAATAATTGACTCATCACATTCCAATATTTACAACATGTGACCCTTGGGTTCCACATCCCAAGGTCTCTTGGACTACTTAGTCTATTCAGCTTCCACACTAACCCATTTAGGATTAGGTGTCCAACATTCCTCCCCTTAATCTGAAGGGTTATGTATGAGTCCAAGAAGAGAGCTGTAATACAAAATGTGCAAAAAATGCATGGCAACACTAGGTTGAATGTGCTCTATGAAATGTTGGTATAAAGGGCGGTGGTTTAAGGATGACCACCAACACTGGAACGCTTAGTGCAGTTCTCGAAACTCTTCCAAAACTGGCAAGAAGCTGAAGTCTTCTGCTAGAGGAAGTGTTCCTATTGTTTTGAAGAGGGAAACCTTCAACCATGAAAGGGAGGTCTCACCCCGCATAAAAGGGAGAACTTCAACCTGAAAAGGGAAGTCTCAACCTGTGATGGTTTAAAGATGACCAACAACTCTGGAATGCTTAATGCAATTCCTGGAACTCTTCCAAAACTGGCAAGAAGTTGGAGTCTTCTGCTAGAGGAAGTGTCCTCAATTTTGTTCCTGGAATTCTTCCAAAACTGGCAAGAAGATGAAGTCTTCTGCTAGAGGAAGTGTCCCAGATTGCCAACTGAAGGCATGCTCAGGGGCATCTTTGTTTCTTGCTACAACTCTGAAACTGGTGTGACAGGTTGTGGCTCAGGCTCGCTTGATGTAACTTTGAAGCATGTAGATGACCATCATTTCCCCCCGTGTCAGATACAAGGTGAGAGAAAGGAGAAAACTCAACTGCAAGACTATTCAATACTCTGGAACAAGTTCTGACATGTGTTTGGAATATCTTCTTGGCTGTTGATGCCCATTGCCAAGAAGCAATCCATCCAAGATGAATCTTTGTTCTTGCAGGACGTTTATTTCTGAAGCATCTGTGTGAAGAATGGGTGGTTTTATGACAGTGCTTACATGGATGAAGATCAAAACAGTGATCTTTCAAATGGCCAACTCGATCACAGTGTTGGCATTTCACAATCTGTTGTTGTTGTTGTGGTGGTGGAAGAGGAGTAGAAACTGGAACAGCTGGAGGTGAATTGTCATGAGGAGCAAGTGAACTGTCATGAATAAATCTAGCACTCTGAAACTAAATGGGCTTTGAGTAGTCTGGGATATGAAAGGACAAGTCCTTGTCATATCCAAGACCGGTTCTGTGCTTGTTGTGGACAAGTTGTTCCCAAGGTCTGATGATGGGCTTGGGAAGTGCAGACTGAGTTTCTGCATCTGCATGTATAGCTGCTACTTTATTGGGCACTGGATTTGAATGAACTTCAACAATATTGTCTCGCTGTTTATGGGAGTCTGTTTCAATCTTCTGAACAGAAACAGATTCAGAATGATGACTCCACTGCTGTAATTCTTCTTGTTGTAGCTGAGATTCAAGCTGCAAAAAATCAATCTTTTCCTGTGCATTTTGTAGACATGTCTGAATTTCTGAGAGAGATCCTATGCTGATTTGTAATGTGTCATCAACAGTAGATTGTATAAGAGTTTTCATGAACTCTAATACTTCACTGATTCTGGCCATTTTTCTTCAATGTCATTTTTACACCTTAAAAACTAATCACAATTATTACTTAATGCAGAAAAGTAATATCCACTCACAGTACACAGCAATATCTTGTATAAATGTGCAGCAAATGAATAAGGGAATCAATGCATATATATGTAGACAGAAACTATAATGGGTTTTAAAGACAATGCCACAATTGGGGTAGCAGCAACTGCAAACTTGTTTGGATCCTTCAAGTACTCCTTCACTTTCAAATCAGAAATGATGGCTATCAAAACTTCAATAATTATAACACCATGTCATGGGCATTGGAATGAATCTCTAGCATGCTGAAACAGCGGTGATAGACCTCCTTACATGTCCAAATACTTAGCAAACTGTATAGTGCTGGTCATATATACCATAGCATTTTACCATGACCTTTCAAGAGCCTTCCAACTATGCACAGTTTCAGGAAAACCTCTAGGAGATTATAGAATACTCGCCCTTGCTTCAGATGTATATGCAGCCAATTATTAAGGAGATTTGACTCTTTGACAGTGATAAAATCTGCCCACAAAGGACAACTCGAACACAAACTGATAGAACTTGATTTGAAGATGCTTTTAAAACATTTGATTTTAATAATATATCAGCCTGCAACGTATATTATTTTTCTGCGCAGAGGCATACAAAACTCGGTTTTAACGTACCATTTAGGCATATGCACATTCCAACGCACAATTCATACTTTTCAATGCTTCAAATGATGTGTAGATAATGCAAACTATTCCACGGCTTCAACAAGGAATAGGTTTCCATGACAGCGCAGCCCTTCAAAACAGTTCAACTCCCAAAGAAAACATTCATCGATCAATATAGCACAGCATACATACCATATAATACCAAGAAGTCTTCTAACAAATGCAAAGCATACACTTTCTAGTACCACAATCCAACAGAAATTGTTAAGAAACCGTATTCACCATACTATTGCATATATGCCACTTTTTCACTGCAAATTTTGCATCGGAGGCAACACTCCAGGGACCGAGAATCACTACAACACATTATCAATACAGCCCTCAAAAGTTCAACAGACTTTCCAACAAATATATACCACTGCTTGCATCAAAGATGAAATATTCGATGCCTATGACCGAAATGAACCGCTTGAAGGAAACAACCAAGAGTATATATTCAGGGTGAAGTCCCGAGACTTGCTGCAATGGTAAGGCTAGCATTGTTAGAAATGAGATCGCGTGGTAAGTCGGGAACTGTTACATAACCATTACATGACAGGTCGCGGGGATAGCTCAGTCGGGATAGCCTGAGCCAGATCTTGGATTCTACAAGATGGCAAGAGATTCTTCAGTTATCAACATCACCTCAAGCTTTGGCAACACTTAGCAACATTGTATCGACTAAAAGACTGAGAAGATTATTCCACCTTGTGGAGCGTTGCTATAAGCACCGTGAGCCTGTGCTTCTTGTCGGTGAAACTAGAGCTGGAAAAACGATAGTTTGTCAATTACTGAGCCTTGTTTCGGATCGGTACCAGAAGCAACCTAACCCGTTCGAGCAGCACCTCTTTACATGACGTGGTTCCTATCTCATGGGTTTGCATAATACCAATGGTTGGTAGTATTCATTCACTTGGAACAGTGTATTTAACTTTAACGCGATATTATGGGCTCCCTACTGTAGTCAGTTTGGTGGCTCGCTTCTTCAATTCATTAATAATCGTTCAATACTGTGAAGTAGCCTTAAGCTATATATAAATTGATGAATGAATTTGGTGATAAGAATACCATATAACACATTACAACTAAATAAACAGCGCACTGAGTCATCGGTAGGACCTCCATAAGCTATGATATATTCTTAGTTTGGATATGGCATTTTACAAGTCTCTTGGAATAGACCGTAGAACACCCGTGCTGCGGATTCCTTTCGACTTACACGCCGCCTTAATGGACTCTGTTGGCACTGATCGTAACTTCAGGAGAACTTGCGCTTTGTCTTTCAATTTATTCTCCAATTCTTCATTGTTGAGCTCTTTTGTTTCCAAACCATCAGCCAGGGTGGACGCCACCACTTCCAATTCAGTAATACGCTGCACAAGCTCCTGGTCTCTCACAGTTGAAGCGGTGTCATATTCTTCTATAGCGTTCATGAGCTGCAGCAACAGTTCCCGTTGCGTGTCGATGGATGTGAACCGTCATTCATGTGAAAAACGACAGCATTGATATGCATTGATACGCATTCATTTGAAACGTATTGAAACAGTCATTCATTTGAAACCATTCGAATTGATTCGTTGAGGTTACACCATTCATTTGAAACCATTCAAATTGATACGAATTGATACCATTACATTCGATATCATGAGCAACATTTATTTGAAAAACGCATTGATATGTACAAATACTCAAAGCAGCAAACGTATTTCAGGCAGCATGAAAAACAGTTATGTTACCGGTGGTATGTCGATTCAACAGAGGCGTTCTTCTGCCTTCCGCTCTGGACCAAGTAATCATTCACCAAATTAATCCTTCAGAGGACAGAGGCATTGAGGACAGTGCTCAGGTCAGAACGACAGAGGACAATGATGTCAGTCAGCAACGGATTTCAGGCAGAAAATTCTCAGGACAGAGCACATGCAGTGTCAGGAGCAACTAATTATATGGATGAGCAGCGCAGGCATTGCCAGGGGTATGGAGGCGCTTTTATATGGAGAGCAGACACCATCAGGTTGCAGCTAAAATTGAGCTGAAGAAATATTCATGAATTTCATGGCAGAAATAAACTGCACAGAAAGGCCATAAAACAAATGGCTCAAATTAATTATGCAGGGCAGGAATACGCTTGCTCTGATACCATGTTAAACACACACATGGCAGAATGAATATGAAAGATCAAACATGAAAGTACAATTTTTATTAACAAGAGATATACATTTATAGTACAACATGTGACCGTTGGGTTCCACATCCCAAGGTCTCTTGGACTACTTAGTCTATTTAGCTTCCACACTAATCCATTTAGGATTAGGTGTCCAACACAAACATCAAATCAACCTTATAAAATATCATAATAATTGACACATCACATTCCAATATTTATTAAAATTCAGTACAAACATCAAATCAACCTTATAAAATATCATAATAATAATTGACACATCATCCTCATATTTATGAAAAATCAGGACAAACATCAAATCAACCTTACAAAATAACTTCAATAAATGATAAACATAATTAATAACTTTTCAATCATATTCTACTAACATGAAAGAAAATCTATATTTGACCCTTCGTATTGCAATGTAGGACGAATGCTTTGCTGCCCACTTCACATACTTCTTCGTAGAAAGATGATGCCAACACCGGACTGCAGTATTATTATTATTATCAAATTACGCACTAACTTTATTTATAGATATTGGATGATATTGGATTTCATGGATGAGTTCTAAAAAAATCTTATATTATTCATCAAATCAACCTTAACTTCAATATTTGATAAATATAATTAATAACTTTTCAATTATATTCTAATAACATGAAAGAAGATCTCTGATTTGACCTTCGTATTGCAATGTATGACGAATGCTTTGCAACACACTTCACATCCTTCCTCGTAGAAAGATGATGTCAACACCAGACTGTGGTATTATTATTATTATCAAGTTACGCACTAACTTTATTTATAGATATTGGATTTCATGGATGTGTTCTAAAAAAAACTTATATTATTCATCGACTGGTGGGAATCCAGAATCGATGGAAGTCTTACAACCTTTTTCAATGACTTAGCACTATAGATATTGGATTTAATGGATGTGTTCTTTAAAAAAAACTTATATTATTCATCGACTGGTGGGAATCCAGAATCGATGGAAGTCTTACCCATGGGCAACAACCTTTTTCAATGACTTAGCACTCTAATGGAAGTCACGAGTTGGAATAAAGACGAAAACGGTCAACAATTTTTTTTGATGTGGAGAGCATAAACTCGGGCAATTAATATTTTTCAAGCTAGGCATGACCATTTTTTTTTGATGTGGAGAGCATAAACTCGGGCAATTAATATTTTTCAAGCTATCCATCCATTAATGCATTAATGTACCAGGAAATACATGTCATTCTTTGGATTGTGTATACTAGTGGCATATACTTCTTCGTGCATTAATGGATACATAGCTCTAAAAATATTGATAACATAAACTTATCATTTAGATGAAATATACTAGAACAAAATTATTAAACGAATCACTAATGCTAATTTGAGTAACAACTTGCATATTTGCCACAAACAATAATCTCATTTCTTCCAAATTCTAAATAGATTTTAAATTATAATTTATTATTTATATCTTTAGAACTTTAATTTGGGAAACACCAAAAATCATGAAAAAAATCATTAAATTTGATTTTAAATTATAAAAAAATAAAAATAAAATATAACTATTTTAAATTAATAAACGAAAATGATTATAAAATCAATAATAAAACATTAAAACATAAAACGTCAAATCAGAATAAAATCATTATAATAGCTATTAAAAAAATAGTGTTTTTGAATTTTAACATTAAATCTTAAATTTTTAATTCATTTATACTAAAGACAATTTTTTTATTATTACAATATTATTTTAAATTAATTAATAATATTTTTTTTTTAAATTATAATAATTATTCTTAATTAATAATATAAATTTTAATCATAATTATTTAATTCTAAGCTTACAGGTTTAGAATAGGTAGTGTGTTATGATATTTCGTGTTGTAAATGATATTAGTTAAAAACTTTGTGGGCAAAAATCAATTGATGTTAAGTATTGGTGTGGACTAGGCCAAGTGCAATCCCTAAGACAAAGAAGTACTAATTGCTTCACACTATTTAAAGTGAAATTGTGGGTGCTTGAGCCTCCTGTTAAAATATATACATATAGAGAGAGAGGATGTTCTAAAGCCATGGAATTCTTATTTTATTGTATTCCACATTCTTAATTTTTTGTTTTTTTTTTGTGTAAGCTTGGCAGGACCTGTTCATTCATTCACTTTCAAAAAGTAGGTTACATCCATAAAAGACGTTCAGTGGCCTCAACCTGCCCATAGGGAAACCAAATCTGTTGGTCGTCGAACCACATTATATGCCATCCAAAACCTCAATAGTTTAAGCCTATCAAACAAAGTCTTATATGGTTGAATGTCTCGAAACCATCTATCACATAAATAGTTATAAAAAGAACTACTAGTCGACATATACATCAAGAAAAATAGACAAAATTAGGAACTTCCATATATAAACTAACAAATACGCATCAGAGGACTCCACAGGAGCTGGTCCTTAGCATTGGAGCCTAGTAATTCAGACGGAGGAAGGCACGAAATGTGTTGCTCAATGCGGCGGAAACAAATATTTTGCAAATGGATTTGAAATTGGATAAGTTGAGATTCTTTTTTAATTTCTTGAAAACCTAGATCAAATTTGATAGAGCCTATAGGAGAGGCCATGATAGCTTTGGCCATTATACTTTTCATCAGCTAGTAGAGATGGATAGTCTATTTATATTGGGTAGTGTGACCGTGAGTAATGTATCATATCGAGAACGAGGATGCACCAATCTTCAATCTACACTTCAGCTTTTGCCTGTTGATTTAATTTTATTTCCCATGATGAGATCATTTGTTTAACCTGGGTTGGGGTGCCTGTGTTGTAAGCCTGGGTCAACTCACTGATAATTTGAGCATGCAACTTGTGGATGCTTCTTCTCGATGGTTGAGCAGAGGATGAATCCCTGCCGCCTCAATTCCCTGACTGTCAATGTCAACCTCAACCACCATTTCCGGATGAGCTAGCACCAAGGGATGGGTGAGCCATTTGAATTCCCAACCAAATAACTGAACTAAAAACTGACAACTAAACAGACGAGCCACAGTTGAGAACTAGACCGGTTGCTCGCGGGTAGGGTGATAACTGAAATTATGAAAACCTGACACAATAGCATGAAATAGAAGCAAGAGACAAACAACATTAGGCTCAGACCTTTCATACATACTAAGGGTCAAATAGGATGGCCACCTTCGGCACTCAAGACTGAATACCAGCACCCCATGCTCAAGTAAGTCAAGATACAGAGAAATATCGACAATAGTCTGTCGCCTCAGGGTAAAGGGTTCATAAACCGGCTCCCTAAGCCCAATATCAGTGAGGTTCATACCAGAGATGTAATAAGTCAGATGCAAGGAATTAGAGCTCATTCCCATGCTCAGGGCCAGCAAAAAAATAATATAACCATCACCAATGAACATACATTCCTCCAACATAAAGCTACAAACTAGAAATAGTCCATACATTCCCATTCGAGACAGAAGAATGCCAAAGAAAATAGATACCGACATAGAAACAACAGATAATACATATGAGAAACCACAAAACGCTACCAATCTCCAAACAATGAGTTCCATTTCTCACAAGAGTCGAATAATAGAGATTAGCATTAAAATTTCGAGAGACACTATAATAATTAGCAGGTCGCGATCGAGGAGGGGAATAAAGGATAAGAACATACCCGACTGCAAACTGGGAGGTCAGTGTGACAGGCTGAGTGGATGGGCACTGGATCAGCCTATTGCACAGTTCTAGAGGACAGATGAGCACACATGATTTTGAAATTGCACAACTCAGGGATTTAGTGGTGAAGCTTGAGCCTTGAGACTGCGTAGTGCGTAGTTTAGGCAGGACTGGGGAGACAAATTGCGCAGTTTCTGGACTCAATGAGCTTGGTTGCATGGTTTTTCACTGCTTGGGAGAACTTCATAGTTCAGGGAGGAAAAAGAGTCTGGAACATTGTGCAATTTCATAGCTTAGGATCTCAAGGGATGAGCCTGAGGCTATAGATTGCATAGGAGGATGAATTGTGAAATTTTGGGAGGCAAGGTCGGGCTTGAGCACTAGAAATACATAGTGCAACAATCCTGGGAAGCAATAACTATGCATTGCATAGTGTCAAGGGACAAGGATGTAGCTTGAGGGTTGGAACTACGTAATGCGCAATTGAGGAAGGTCGGATGATGCTAGGTTATTGGGGAATTTCTAAAAATTGGCCAAGTGTGGTACCGAAGGGACTGATGTGAACAATGATATGAATTGACTGTGATCACAGACTTGAAAAACTTTAAATACACAAAAAACATAGATCATTTGGAACACTTTAAAAACATATTTCCCTTAATGCAACAACTTTGCAATGAATTTATGACAAGTGTGACACTAAAGGTATACTTTGTGATGATCGTGATGACACTTGAGCAACAATTCTTAAAACTTTGGGAATGAGTGTGACTTATGTTTACATGGTTAGACAAACTCATTCACACAAAGATAACCCCTTGAAACCACCAAAACAAACATGCATACATTGTGTGACAGTTAATGTGCGAACAGCCGACAATTGCTAAAGTGTGAACGAATCTTGTGATACAGGGATGACAGTGAAAGTAAAAAATGCCAGAGAAAAGATAACATGAAAATGACACTAATTAAAGTGAAATCAAGTGAAAGTGACCACTAAAAACATGAAAACGACACTCGCAAAAATAAAGGTGCACGGGAAAGACAATTTGAAAAAGTCACCGAAATGGAAGTACAAATGTAGCTAGAATGTGAGAAATTATCATTGTCAGTGTGGACTGTCTGTCGTCATGGATTGGACATCAAAAAGCACAGTCTTGATAGAATGTTCTATGCTTTTCCAAGCTTATGTAAAATAATGTCTTCATGCACTTGTTACGGACTGAACATGTTTAAGAGAGTGGCTTCGACACTCCAATTCGAGAAGGGAGTTCAAAAAGCATCAACTGACCAAGAAGTGACTACGGAACGACTGATCGCAAGGTCCACAGTAGGCTCCAAAATTCGAGTGTACGCAAAATTTTGGAGGGTGTTTGTCGCAATGTCAACACTTGGCGACACACCGACAGAAATCCATATTCTCTACCTTGGTCAATTATTTCATGTAGGGTCTAGTTCTTTAATAAGTATTGATTCATTGTTTAGATTATCATGGCTTCCCCTCTTACCCTGTGCATAAACATAGTCCCCTTCATTCCTTTACTCAGTGAAACATAAACAGAAGACCAACGATCATACAATGTTTCGAATCGGGATAGGGTAATGAAGTTCACAAGCTTTAAATTTTCAAAGTATAGTTTTTCATCTCTCATGTTGCTCCACTACCAACAGGCCTAGACAATACCCCAACAGAGTAACTTTAGGAACATAAACATTGCTCCGCTGCCAGCAAGCCTAGACAGTACCCTCACGGAGTTGCTTACTTCACCTCTCTGTGCAGGAAGCCTTTCTCTTATTTCGCCTTTATTTATTTATTTATATAGGACTGTGCATCAGAACTTATTTATTTCATGGACAGATGAGGGATCCCGACTTATTAAGAGTAATAGAGGTTGTCCCTTCAAAGAAGCATATGTGAGACCTATAATATTGGTTTTCTTGTTTAGATTTTCCCCTTTTCCTTCTCTACTTGATTGGTTCATCCTGAAAACCTGGAAACATAAAAGCTCAAGTGTAGGCATGAGGTTTCCATAATAGACATGGAGGTCATGGTTCAAAACAAGGCTTTCTTAATGCAAGGATTGTATTTTCTGTCAGAACATCATCAACCAAAATATGTAACCAAGACAAGGAAGAAGGATAGAGAGTTAGCCAAATGTTGTAGTGTTACAAAGTCCTTTTCTATTTTTCCACATTCCCTTTGAGCCAACAGAGAATCTCCATGCACGGTCTCACAAAATGAAAGGAAAGAAAACACACAACAAGGAAACAAAACCAGAAGACAAGACAGAAAATGGCTAAAGAAAAACATGATGTGAAACCAAAACCAGAAAACACAAGACAAACTACAGGAAATGAATGCAGGATGGATGTGCAGGTAAACTAAAATGCAACTAGACCTACTCCTAACCTAACCAACTAGAAGGTCGGGGTCATGTATAATGGAATTTCCAATGTAGCCACCATAATTGTTCCCAACCTGCAATCACAAAGATGTGATTGATTAAAACAAATATAAAACAATGTGCAATAGGAAAGATAAGAACTTGAATAGATTGCACAAAAATTTGAAGGTATTCCCTATCAGAGGCGCGGGGCTACGATGAGAATCTTGTGAGGGAAAATAGATCTGATCATATTCAAAAGGCATGTCAAGATAGTAAGGATTTGACATAATCATCAGCGAGTGTGGAAGTACCTCGACTACTTGCCAAGTACCCAGATAGTGAGATGTTAAACCATAAAAATCAAAGGGTGTAAAAAAATTGTCATTGGATATACTAGTGGGAAAATGATAAAATGAATGACGGTCATCAAAGACAGAATAATGATCATATGGGATGATTAAGGCATCATATTCCCAGTTTGTAATCAATTTGAATAGTTCTCCGAATGCAATTGAATCAACTTCCTCACATGCAGAATGTGACAAACCAATTCTTTGTAAATGGAAACACACTACACTAGCATCGTAATCATCGAAAGAAGTGAAAAATAATTCCAGTACAACAAACACATGAAACCATTTAAGATGCATGGAACGAAGAAGGATTTGATTCGCACAATAACTCATGCATTCATTCACACTCAAGATGATTTCAGGTGCAATGAAGAACAAGATTTGTGATATGATATTCACAAGGAAAGTTATAGGCTTCTCATCACGAAATAAATATGATAGATATTATTCCTCCAATCAAAGATGGTATTTGGAATGATTAACTTTGCAATTCCATGACTTCGTGAAAGATACACATTCCAAACCCGAGTTTGCTACGAGATATTTGCATGAAGATGAATGAACTGAGATATTTGCATCCGAGATACCAAACGTTTTTCAAAAATAATTTTTCATCGAGTGAAACCATGCAAAGAGAAGGATTGTGTAGGAGAAACCATATCTGACTTAGTTTGGGGGGCTTACTAGAGTCGCAAGATCCTGACAAAATCATCAACAGAAGCTGAAGTGCATCGACTACCTAGCAGGTCCTGGAGCTTTCCGAAATTGTAAAATTTCATTTTTATTATTGAACTAGATCATGCATGGTTTGAGGAGAGTTGCTACCACTGGCTTCAATAAATCCACTGCTCACCAGATGGCATCCATCTCTATCACTAATTTTACTAGATTTTTCAACTTCAAAAACCAGATTACTCAAGTTGAAAGATTCTTCTGATCACAAATTCGAAGATGAATGAATCAGGGAAATTTCATGAGAAATTTGATTTGAAGAGTTGTCTTCATGAAAGAGAAGAGATGATAAGGGATGGGAAGATTACTCAATGATTTGATTGTTTTCATTTGCATCATGGATAATCTCACCACCTTGTGTCAATTGAGAAGTTAACTCATCAGATAAAGGACTTGAAGATCATGGAGTACATTTGTCGCAAGTAAATGCATCACAAACGATAGAGAACAAGGGATAGTGAGATGGCAAGGAAGTTTCAATAAGCACAACTTCTTTGACTGAATCAGATTCTGGATCTAAACTAAAATATTCATGAGAAACCAAAGGATCAGTTGATTGATTGAAAGAGTTTATTCCATTTGGTTAACTATCGAGATTAGCAGATTGAAAATCATCCAAGATTGGAAGTGCATCATCTTCACATGAAGGGTTTTGGAAAAGAGAAGAAATATCGAAAGCATCTTCACCTTCATGTTCCCCTACCTGTGTAATGTGACTGTCTTGTATCTGATCACAATTTGAACTAGCAACTCGAAAATTGAGAGAGTGTGAAAAACTAGTTGGTGGAGTAGGTTGATCACGCGGATCATGGTACAAAAATTCATGGCATGTAGATGATAGAGGCTAACAGAAATCGATCAGATTCAAGACTAGAGTTATGAACAGTAACATAATCTTACGGAATGGAGGAGTTAGTCTTCACCATAGGCTTCATGAGCCAATCAGGAATTTCCTCCATTGAATATGAAGCGTGAAAAGAGAAAGAAGAATCAGAAGATGGATTAGGAATTTGATTTGCAGATTTTCCAAAATCACAATCACCACAAGGAGGCACCCACATCGAGGCTAGAAAAGGAGGAGGACAAGGAAAAAAAGGAATAATAGGTTCCTCCTCTAAAATTAGAGGTGTCTCATGATTAAAAAGAGTTGGGGAAGTGAAACCATCAGGAGGTTTAGATTCAAACTGATTCAAAAAAATCTGAACCAAATGTTGAAACTTTTGCTTACAAAATCCTTATCCATATCTTCTTCAAGAAACTCATAACATAAATGAAGGAATCTATTAGAAAAACCCTCAACTGATTCATGAGGATCCATTCTAAGTTGATTCATTATTTGGTAAACATCTCGGTAATCATACCAATCAAAGGCTTGATGAAGCTCCTTAGTAAAATGACAAAGAGAATGAATGGAAGATGTTGGACACCTAATCCTCTAAGGGTTAGTGTGGAAGCTGAACAACCAAAAGGAATCCAAGGGACCACTTGGAATATGAAACCAAGGGTCACTCCTATGTATTATAAATATGTATCATTGTGAATAAGAAAAGTAATCTAATGTTTATCTTTCATATTTCCTCCGCCATGTATGTGTCTGACATGGTATTAGAGCTGCAGTCAAATTTCTAGCCTGCCCATATCTGAGCCACTGGTTTTGTGGCCTCTTTGTGCATGTCACCTCTGCCATATTGGATCTATCCTATATTGACATAACTTGAGCATTCTAATTGTGCACCTACCTTTCCATTGGGATTCTAACGCTCCACAAAATTTACCTCCTGTCAGAAACCCTTTTCTTTACTGCGCCCTTGACCAAACGCTCCTCTAATTTGGTCTCGGTCAGAGATCCATCTTCTCATTTCTAGGTGCTCTCTGCAACTGCAACGTCCTTTGTCTCTATATTCTCTGGGTACAATGGGATTGTTGGAGAGCTCGGCGTCAAAGATGGTGTTCTGTTGAAATGGAAGGCGGAATTCAGGAGTACTTTGGAGAGCTGTGTAATTTTTGGGGCTGCGTGAGTCGTGAATAAGGGTTTGAAAAAGTGCTTCCAGAAGAAAAACACAGTTACTTTTTGAGGACGATTCTGAAGGTCTGGAAGGATTAGAGGACGATAATGGCAATATCCTCGACTTATTTTACATAGACGGTTGGCTGAAATTGAGAGTCGTGTGGACCATAACCTCCCTGATTGCGGCTTTGGCACGACATTACTTACTCAGATTATTCATGACCATACCACTCTTCAGAGCTTGGTTCTAATTGATGCAGACGGTCAGGGGACTCTCTGTATTGAAAGAGAACAACTCTGTGTGTTTCGGGATAAGGCCCTGCCAGCTTCGCCATCTTCGAATAGAACACAAGTCCCAGTCCTGAATATGAAATTGAGGTATGCCCCGACTTTGGAGCTTTCCGGTGGCACCGAGCTGTAGGGTGCAACGTTCGTTACCATCAGACCGAGTGATCAGATTATTGTTGTTGCCAAACTCCTGGCGAAGAGGAGGAGTTATCTTCTTGAAATGAAGTCATTCTAGTTGGGTGAGGGCTTTTACATGGTCTGCGTTGAAACTAACTGGAATCGATGTCTTCCTTAGACTGCGAGCAGAAATTTCGTTGATGGGATGGCTGAAGCAGATCAATTGAGGGAATGCTCGTCAAGTTGTAGCAAACGAGCATGGTTCATGTGGATGAAGGTCTCCATTCAATTTTATGCATGGAATTATTTTTGCGTTGTTGTTTCACAAGCGACTGTGAGTTAAACTCCTACTGAGTTGAGGCATTGCTAATGGTGAGTTAAACTCCATCCACGGTCATTGTGCGTACGTTTGAAGACTCCTTGGCATCCGATATCTTCCTTCTAGAAGGCCAGACATCAATCCAGAGCGTTGGTCGAATGTTCATGAGCGTTAATTGAGATTAAGGCCTGCGCGCCACTCCAAGGCAGATGGTATACATTGGTCAGAGCGTTGAATAGTTTTTTTTGAAAAAAACCTTGTGCGTTGAATAGTTTTGAAGGGCTGCTCTATTTGGAAGTCGTGTGCTGGTGTATATGTGCATTGGTTCCCGACTCAACAACATTCCATGCCACTAGTTCGTACGCTGCCATACCACTCTGAAAATCGTTGTCATACCACCTACACTACCATCCACACAGACCTGAAACCACTGCCTACGTTGCCTCCATGTTGTCATACGTTACATAAGTTACACCTGCACCATACCAACCCTATTTGAGCGTATGTTGCATTGTCTCATGCTTATTATTTGTGTGTTTGTTGTTGGACCTGGGCATTCTCTGAAACTATATGTTGTGCGTTGAGTTACTTTTGATAGTTGTACGCTGGTCATATATGTGTTGAGTCAAAGCAGTCAGACCCTTTGTATTGTGTATTGATTCATGTGTTGGTGTTAATAGCTCAGTGCATTGAATGACTGGTTCATTACCACTGTTTGTGGTTGCGGTGAATGGTGTGAATACAACGTTAAATAGTTCTTCTGCAATGGCTATACGTTGTAATTTTGAAAACTGTGCATGATTGGAAGGCTCTTGAAAGGTCGTGCTATGTTGAAGTTGGAACAGTCAGTGCGCGGTCAAATCTGGAGGGGCATTTCAAGAAGGCTTAAAGTTTGTATACTTGTGGTATTTTTCAATTAACATAATTTTGTGGCACTTGTGTGACATTCGAAATACAAGCAACGTGTAGATTTGGAGGTCAAAGGGATATAAAAAAAAATCTTGTTAAATGACACAATCTACACATATATGCATTGATTCCTTGTTACTTCAACTGCTACATAAGAGTTTGGTGGGCTGTATGAAGGCAATGATTGTTTTGGCAATTAAAAGTAGTCTTTTGTGGAGGAAAGTTTAGTCGTTTGTATTGTCAGAACATATTGCATTCTATATGCTGGTCATGAGTGAACTCTTATTCTTATGTAATGGATTGTGAATGCATTACAGTAATTGGTGCTTGCTGGTTGCACACTGGTCAATTGGTGCACATTTATAGAGGATATTGTTGTGTCTTTGTACTGTGAGTGGGTGTTACTTTTCCACATTGGGTCATAGTTGTGATCAGTTTTTAAAAGGTGTAATTTTGACAATGGAGAATATGGCTCAAATTACTGAAGTATTAGAATTCTTGAAAACTTTGATGCATTCTATTGATCATGATACAATGAAAATAAACAAGAACACTCTCTGTGATATTAAAACCTATCTGCAGTATACACAAGAAAAGGTAGAATTTTTGGAGCTTGAATCTCAACTTCAGCAAGAAGAATTAAAACAGAGGAGTCATCATTCTGAACCTGTTTCTGTTCAGAACATTGAAACAGACTCCCATAAGCAGCAAGTTGATTCAGATCTAGTGCCCAATGAAGTAGCAGAATTGCATGCAGACACAGAAATTCAGCCAACACTTCCCAAGCCAATCATCAAACCTTGGGAAGAGCTTGTCCATAACAAGCACAGAACAGGTCTTGGATATGAGAAGGACGTGTCCTTTCATATTCCAGATTACTCAAAGCCCATCCAGTTTTAGAGTGTTGGATTACTTCATGATAGTTTATCTTCAGCTTCTGCCCCTCTTCCATAGCAACAACAACAGATTGTGAAATGCTAACACTGTGACCGAGTTGGCCATATGAAAGATCAATGTTTTGATCTTCATCCATGTAAGCATTGTCATAAAACCAGTCACTTCTTCAAACAGATGCTTCAAAAACAAACATCCTGAAAGAATAATGATTCATCTTGGATGGATCGCTTCTTGGCAATGGGCTTCAACAGCCAAGAAGATATTTCACTCATACAACAGGATTTGTTCTTGAATATTGAAAAGTCTTGCAGTTGAGATCTCTTCATCTTCTCGCCTTGTATCTAACAAGGGGGGAAATCATGGTCATCTACAAGCTTCAAAGCCACATCAAGCAAGCCTCAGCCACAACCCGCCATACCAGATTCAAAGTTGTAGCCAAAGACAAAGATGCCCCTGAGCATGCCTTCAATCGGTGATACCTCTTCAAAGAATTGGGGACACTTCCTCTAGCAGAAGACTTCAGCTTCTTGCCAGTTTCAGAAGAGTTCCAGGAATCGCATTAATCATTCCAGAGTTGTTGGTCATCCTTAAACCATCACAGGCTGAGACCTCCCTTTTTAGGTTGAGGTTCTCCCTTTTATGCGGGGTGAGACCTCCCTTTATTGGTTGAAGGTTTCCCTCTTCAAAACATCAGGAGCACTTCCTCTAGTAGAAGACCTGAGCTTCATGCCAGACTTGGAAGAGTTCTGGGAATTGCACTAAGCATTCCAGTGTTGGTGGTCATCCTTAAACCACCTCCCTTATATTAACATTTCGTAGAGCACATTCAGCCTAGTGCCAGCATGCATTTTTTGCAGATTTTGTATTACAGCTCTCTTCTTGGACTCATACATAACCCTTTGGATTAAGGGGGGGAATGTTGGACACCTAATCCTATAAGGGTTGGTGTGGAAGCTGAACAGCCAAAAGGAGTCCAAGGGACCACTTGGAATATGAAACCAAGGGTCACTCCTATGTATTATATATATGCACCATTGTGAATAAGAAAAGTAATCTAATGTTTATCATTCATATTGCCTCTACCATGTATGTGTCTGATAGAAGAAGATGTTAAGGTATGACACTAATTCTTAACCCTTCAAGAGTGAGGGTGAATAGAATACACATAACATCTTCATCATCAATTCCAAAAGTTTTACAACCTCCAAGAAAATCATTTATGTGTCTAGATAAAAATATACCACTCTCGCCATCAAACTTGAACTCAGACAAGGCATGAACAAGTTCGGTGGAGATCAAAAGTTTTCTAGGAGGTAGGTTAGAAAAACACTCTGGGATTATGATTTGGGAAAGAGCCATTTATGATAGGAGATTCAAAACAGACTCAATGGGCTCATCTTATCATCTAGACCTCCTTCTTGTGCCATTGTTGACGATGTTGGAAATCCGTCAACCAAGGGATCTCCCCGATGAGAAGACCCAATTAGACCTCACACCGTTTGGGATAGGATCCCCATCTGGAATATTGGTCTGGTTTCCATGTATCCTTATATATTTTCCTTGGCTCTAACTATCAGCAAGAGAGAGGAGTGAAAATGTCCCTTCGAAAAGCAAGGGGGTGTTACTGGTGAGTGTTCAGTCATATGTGTGTCAAATTTCTTCCATTGCAGAGGGGAAAGAGTAAAGTGAGCCTCTAAGAGAGAGGTAAAAGTACCACCCTAGAAAAGAGACACACAATCAAGAGGGATCCATATAACATCTAGGAAAATAGTCCACAAAAGATGTGACAGTCATTACAACCAATCGATGAGAAATATATGTCTAGTATCCTGTGGAATAGTCCACAAGGATGGGACAACAATAACAACCATTACAACACATTATCAATAAGATAAGTACTAAAATAACCAAAATAGTTCAACTACTTTAGCACAAATGAAATCAAACATGAAATATAAACATCCGCAGAATAGTATTACAAATATTCATAATACATGCATGAAGAATGTGTTGGCCTTGAAGGCTTCTGTATACAATGAACACCACTAACTCCAGTAGTGGAGCATTGGAGCCACTCCTTGCTCCTCAAAAGAACTAGCTTGTCTCTCTAATGCCTTACGGGAGGAGCCAAGGTGAAAATTCCTTTTCTCATATAATGAGGGTGTATATATAACTAAGAGGTGATGCTTCACCTTCCTTGTGACTCCTTAACTAACCTCATGATTGTTTGACTTTCTATGACTTTTCGACCTTACATGATTGTTCATATTTTGAGTGTATCCTTTGGAATTCAACTTTAAAATACATTTCGAATAGTTAATTACATAATCCACAATAATGATGTGGCATATGATGACTTTTGTCAGGACATGACATGACACTTATGACATGAACTGCATGATGATGTGACAGTGCCAAGTTGTCCTTCTTGTTGCTTATTTCTTTGTGTATTCTTGAAAATATGGTACATGTTCTTCTTCTTTCTCCTCCTTATGACTTTAATATGAGGAGTAGGGTTCCATGTGATTTTCATCTTCATCTTATGTTAGAGTTCAGTGTTTCTTCGTCTTCTCGCCTGACGATCATCTTATCTCTTCATCTCCATATGCGTCTTCTAGCATGTCCTCCTCCTCCATCTCATTCTTCATCATCTCGCCATAAAATGATAGAGTACCTGCACCTGCAATCCACTCATGACAAGACAACATCAGTCTACTAAACCCCTAGTCTAAGATGGTGCACATTGATCCATTAACTGAACTGGAAGTAGGTGATAGGCTTGGAAAGAGGCTTAATAACTATGCAATCGTGCAGCTCAGGAAATCAGGGGTGAAGCTTGAGCCTTGAGACTATGCAATGTGCAATCCAGGTTAGACTAAGGAAGAAATTTGTGCAATCTAGGAGCTCAGTGTGATAAGATGAGGGAATGGGCACTGCATCAGCCTATTACGCGGTTCTTGAGGAAAGATGAGCCCAGGTGATTGTGCAATTACGCATCTCAAAGATTAAGTGGTGAAGCTTGAGCCCTAAAACTCCACAGTGTTTAGTTCAGGTGGGACTAGGGAGACAAATTGCGTAGTTTCTGGACTTAGTGAGCTTGGCTACAAGGTTTTTCATTGCTTGGGAGAACTACGCAGTTCTTGGAGCCATCTGAGGCTGGGCCATTACACAATTTTGTAGATCAGGAACTCAAGGGATGAGATTGAGGCTAGAGAATGCACGGTGCGCAGTTGAGGCGAGGATGGGAAGATGAATTGCACAATTCTGGGAGGCAAGGTCAGGCTTGAGCACTAGAAATGCATAGTGAAACAGTCCTGGGAAGCAATAAATCCACATTTGTTGTGGGGAAAAATGCCTATGCAGGACGATCCTATCCACCTAAGGTGTGACAGTGCCTTAGCAAAAAACAGAGATAGCTATTCTAGTATTCTTCCTTTATGAATTAAGAATGAAGAGAGATGGATGGACTAACCGGTGTCTTCCGTTTGTCCCTCGATCCGGTTTCTCTTCTCTTTGGGAGTTCCCAGCTACTCGCCTTCTCGCTCGCCCAGCTTCAACAAGTTTCTGCAAGATCACAAGAAGAGAACACTGCGCAAAGACATAGATTCATATTCATAACTAGTTCAGGATTAGAAATAAACTAAACATACTAATGTAATCATACATCAAAGACACATCAGCATATAGGAGAAACCAAGATAGCTTTATTGATGAATAACAAGGTTCCAGAAGAGATACAACCCAGAGGGCTCCAATCCAGCATCTCCTTCCCAGCAAATGAAATTCCTATCTTCACCTTCCCTCAAAGCATTAAGCACCCAATGATTCCAATCTCAAACCAACAACAATTCTTTGCAATAACAAAATTCCAGCCTCTAGATCTCATGGAGGAGAGATCCATATATAGATGTTTGGAGAGAGGATGAGTCAGCTTGAGATCTGACTAGTGTCCTCTCCCTCTGTCAGTTCTTGCTTCCACTTGGAGGTTCTTGCTTCCACTTGGAGATTGAGAACCTCTTACTCATCACTAGTCGAATTCACTGAGGCAAGTGTCATTGAGGAAGATTCTGGAAGCTTCCAGGGTCTTGACACCTCGTTGAATGAACTTGCCATTTGTCAATTCCCGCTCAGCGCACCCTGGTAGTGCTTCTACCTGCGTTGCAGTGCAGGTATCCAATGCAGACTTTGCATTTCAGCGCGGACAGCTAGTGGAGCCTCTGAATTGATCCTGAATTGACTTGTTTTTGAGCAGTTTTTGGTGGAGAACTTCCGTGAATTGCTGTGGTTTGTTAGCCTTGTTCCTCTAGGGGTAGGAACAACATGTTTAGGGACTTTGGATCCCTTAGATTATGGAAATTTCATGCTTATAGCTGTAAGGCACAAAAATGTCTATAACAACATTGCGTAGTGTCAAGGGAAAAGGATGCATCTTGAGGGTTGGAACTCCATAGCATGCAGTTGAGGAAGACCGGATGAGGCTAGGTTGCTGGGGAATTTCTGAAAATTGTTCAAGTGTGGGACCGTAGAGACTGATGTGAACAATGATATGACTTGAATGTGATCATACATTGAAAAAAATTTATGACACAACAACGTAGATGATATGGAACATGTTAACGACATATTTCCCTTAATGCGACAACTTTGCGATGACTTTACGACAAGTGCGACACTAAAGGTACACTTTGCGACGATTGTGATGACACTTGTGTGACAGTGCTTAAAACTTTGGGAATGAGTGCGACTAATGTTTACATGGTTAGAACAACTCATTCACATAAAGATAACCCCTTGAAACCACCATAACAGGCATACATACATTGCGCGACAACTAACATGAGAAAAGATGACAATTGCTAAAGTGCGAATGACTCTTATGATACGTGGACGACAATGAAAGTAACACATGTTAGAGAAAATATAACATGAAAACGACACTAATTAAAGTGAAAGCAAGTGAAAGCGACAACCAAAAACATGAAAATGACGCTTGTGAAAAATAAAGGTGCACGAGAGCGACAGTTTGCAAAACTCACCGAAATGGAAGTACGAACGCAACTAGAATGGGAGAAATTGTCGTTGTTAGTTTGCACTAACTATCATCATGGATTGGACATTGCATAGGCACAGTCTTGATAGAAAGTGTTAAGCTTATATATTCTTGTGTCAAAGAATGCGCTTATGCACGTGTTACAGACTAAGAATGTGTGAGCAAGTGACTTCGACATGTCCAATCTGAGAAGGGAGCTCAAAATGCATCAACTGACCAAGAAGTGAGTATGGAATGAGCGATCGCAAGATCCACAGTGGGCTCCAAAATTCAAGTGTATGTAAAATTTTAGAGGGTGTTTGTAGCAATGACAATAATTTATATTTTAAATACACTGACATTTTTAATAGCACTCGTACCTACAAGACAGTTAAGAAATGACAAAAGTAGTTCACATTATTTTAAGGTTAGTGTTAGCTTCATAATGTTTACAAATTTTCCAAATGTTAATTTTTCATAAATTCATATTATAATGATTTATTTTTTCGGATTTATCACCTATTTTTTTTTTGATATCTTAGACAGTAACAATAACTTCCACTATCAATCACTTTTTTTTATAAGAGGCAAGTACTAAGTAGCCACTATCAATCACTTTTGGTATAAGAGGCAAATACTAAGTAGCAACACTGCATATTACACTTTTTTTTTAAGTTATATAGAGAAAGGGGACGAAGTAAAATTAGAATAAATTTAATTTAATTATGAATTTATTGATGGAAAGTAAAAAAAATAATTTTTTGAGACTTAAAGTTTTTGAAATAAAAATTAAAATATTATTATAATTTTTTTAGAGTAAACATAAAGTTTCATTGTTAGGAATAAAAAAACACATACATATATTGTTTATCATTGAGGTAAATTCATTACACAAACTTGTTAAAAATAGAAGACAACACTTTCTCGATATGTTAAAAATATTTTGTAAAAATGAGGATTGTAACTAGCAAAAAAACTTGTTTATATAGAAACCCTCATAATAGAAAACAACATTAAAGGATTGAAAAATACAAGAATAGCGAGTAATTAAAAATAGCTAAAAATGATCGAGTATATTTTAAGTGGTCGAGAGAATTTAATAATATATATTTTATTTTATTTTATTTTTTCTTAAACATCTTCCATACTTCTATATATAAAATGAACCATACTTAATAATTATATGAGTTAAAAAATAAAAAATAAAAATAAATAAATATGATTTTAAATTAATATAGTATTAAAAATTAATATAATAAAAGTTTCTTCATAAAAGAAAAATAAAATATTTATAAAATATTTGAATGGAGGATTACAATTTCCCTTTCGTATAGGGTTAAAATATTTTGATTTTGAAATAAGTTATAGTTTTTGGGAAAGTGAAATTGAAAAGGAAAAAAAAATATTAAACTAAGAATGCAAAATAGTTTGAATAGTAAAATATAAAATAAGTGTCAAAGAGAAGAAAAAAATATTTAAAAAATCATGTATAGAAATGTTATTAAGAAAAAACTTACAATATGAACTAAACTTTTATCTAGCTAGTATTAATAAATATGAAGAGATAAGAGTACACAAATATTTGAATTTTAATATTTTAAATTGAAAAAAAATAAAAAAATAACCAATTCATATGAATTAAAATATAAAATAAAAATATGTAAAAAATCCAAAAAATTGTAAATTATAATATTATATTAAGTATATAGAAATATGAAAATAGATATTGAACAATAATTACTTTATACTATGCCAATAGTCATTATCCTTCTCCTCTATGCTGACGATATTGTTCTATTGGCAAGGTGCCCATCTGATCTTGATAAGCAACTCAAGCTTCTTAAGGATTTCTGCTCTACCATGGGTATGACTGTTAACACTGACAAAACAAAAGTTATGATTATCAAATCCAAGAAGGACACTTACGCTAATTTTATGTATGACAATAATAACTTGGAGGAAGTGTATTCTTACAAGTACCTAGGAATTGATATCCATCACAAGCTCAACTGGAACCATAGCATTGAGAAAAGGATTAATGGGAGGTGGAAAGCTTATTTTGGTCTTGAAAATAATTGTAAAACAGCAAACCTTGTAATGTGGGATAAAAATAAGTTCCTCTTTGAAACTTTAGTCACTCCCGTTATCTTATATGGCTGTGAGGTTTGGGGTTGCAGCATCTCCAGAGAATCATGGAGAAAGATTGAGCAAATCCAAACGCGTTTTATAACTTATAACCTGAAAATTAAAGGTAATACGCCCTATCCTATTCTTCTTATAGAAGCAGGTCTTTCCCCTATTGAGAGCCTAGCTATGCTTAGGTTTCTGTTGTACAAGCACAAACTCAATAACATAAACGATCATAGACTTGCTAAGCTAGCTTTAAATTCCAGCCAAAACCACCTAAGGCTCAATCGAGGGTGGCATAAGGACACAAGGGCCTGGTTAAACTACTGGGAGATCAACGAGAATGATGCATTGCAAAACATAAATAACATTAAAGATATTGTTACTTCTAAGTTCAAAGTAAAATTGTGGTGTGAGAAAGATTTAGCGACTAAAAGAAAATTAAGTTATTATAAGAAGGTCATCAACCCCACCCTAGAAGATCAAAAGTATCTCTCTATTTTAACTAGCTCAAAGAAGAAAATTAATATAGCAAAGATTAGAACGAATTCTCATGAGCTCCATAGTGAAACAGGTCGTTGGGCAGTTCCTAAAACGCCATGGATGGAAAGGATCTACCATGTATGTGAGAATAAGAGCATCGAGGATGAAAACCACTTCCTCTTAGAGTGCCCTGCGTACAACCACATTAGATCTCAGTTTCACAATCTTTGTTACAATACTGACCTTCCTAGCCTTTTACAATGTCAAAATTATAGTGAGCTCGGGAGGCTTCTCTCCAAGTTTTTTGAGCATAGGAATAAAATCTTAAATCAAAATAAATAATATGTTTATTTAGGTCCGATAGATCATTGTTTGGTCTCAGCGGACGTTAACCATCATCATCATCATCATCATCAACATATTTGTACATCAATAAAAAAAAATGAATTTACCATTAAAATTGTAAATCAATATTTTTTTTAAATAAAATATACACCATAAAATTAATTAAAAAATAAAACAAACCAACTTACAAATGGATATTGTATTTGATGATACCTATATTATAATAACAATAAATGTATAATATCAATAATAAAAAATAAAATCAACAAAACAACCAACATTTTATATAAAATAAAATAAACAAATTCAATCAAATAAATTTAAAAAATAATTAACTAATATTTATCCTAATTCCTTATTTAACTCTTTTTTTAATAAAATCATTAAAACTCTTATAACTAATATTTATCTTAATTCCTTATTTAACTTTTTTTTTATAAAATCATTAACACTCTTATAACCTTTTATTGCATAACTTCGTATACAAGAAAAAAGCCCATGATTTTTTCTTTTTTATTGGTAACTACTCACGTAACCCTTTTATTTATGATACATTTAATCAAATTCCAAACTATGGGTCAAATATTCTTTAAATATTATATATGGTTTTATATTTAAATGTTTTATATTGGAAGGATATTCTAGAGAAATTTCCAATGGAAGGGGTCTGATTAGCCATTTAACTCATATGATACCTCAAAATATGGCTCCAACCTCACTCCCAATCTTTTGTTTCTGAAATCACCAGACAACTAGGAATCACATCCACAATGTGTCATTAGCATGAGGCCTGCAACTCCCATGGACTTCCATCCTGGGCCATCACTGTAATCATCATTTTATGGATTTTCCAATAAACCTTCTACTGTGATGATTCTCTACATGAAGCCTGTAACTACCATGAGATTCTTCCTGAGCCATTACTGTCAGCATCTGCTGCAACAAGCAACCAAGCTTGTCTGGTTGACATCAATGCCAACACTCTTGCTAGTTGTTAGGCAGGCCAACTGCCCAACACAACTCCTCAGCATGACTATTGACATCAATTCCAACACACTTGTAGATGTCTTCAATAAGCCACTTTCCATCCACACTATTCCAATTGTCCAACAATCTCCCCCTTTGGCATTGATGGCAACACACCCCTTCTCTCCAAGTGATGGCCAAACCTTAGCTACTTCCACACATCTCATGTCATGCGACACAAATGGCCTTCTTGCCATCACAGCTTCTCCAAAACGTTGCTCCCCCTTTCACATCAATGGAAAGGGGCCATAAGCTGCCTCACTCCCCTCATGCAATCACTAATTGTGAGGACCAGAGTCTAGCTGTCGAGATGTGTATTCTACCTCGCAGACCTCTCTTCCATGACTATCGCTTCTGCTACTCCATAAAATGGGCAAATGATATATGCTACCCCTAAACATATACTTCTTCTTATTTGTCCTTCCATTTTTGGACTTCTAATGGCTGCTAGCTGAGCACTATGTCCACCAATGAATATTTTTGTATCAAAAGGATTGACACCCATTGAACTACACATGGTATTGTTGTTTCTACAATTACCAACTTACAATGATTCATTTTGGCTTTCCCTTCTTGTTGTTGCTATTGTTTCCGAGACAGCTCTCATTCTTTGATCATATCCACTTCTCCCCTTAAGATCATGTTATGAAACCAACTCACAAAAAGATAGAAGAGAGAGATCAATGCCTTAGAATTCAGCCTCTTCGAGGGGGCAACCTCCTTTACATTACACAAATGAACAATTCTTGGATGTTTCAAATGACAAAACCTCCTTTCTATATTAGGAGTCTATGGAGTCACAATATAACCCAGCCGACCTAACAATAATAATATAAAGCCACAAAAATAACAATAGAGGGATTCTGTGGGACACAGTAATAAAAATATGGGGACAATAGGGGTTCAACAATATTAATAAGGGATACAACTACAAAGTAATGGGGTAATCCTAGTATTATAGGGACCTAACATGCCCCTCTCCTTCAAAAAAGTGTTGTCCTCAACACTTGAGTAGTTCTGGATGCTTCTGTATAAAATTCTCATCCTCCCATGTGGAATCTTCAATGGATAAGTTCTTCCACTTGATGAGATACTCTGAAATTGATCGATTTCGTAGCTATCGAGTTCTTGTTTCTGTGACTACTTCCAATTCCAATATAATTTTTCCTTCCTCGTCAATTTCTAGCAATATTGTTTGAACTGAGAGTTTGTTGCCTATAACCTTCTTTAAATATGAAACATGGAAAACTGGGTGCACTCGAGACGCTACAGGAAGCTCCAATTTGTATGCCATAGTACCAATCTTTTGCAACACCTTGTACGAACCATAATACTTTGGTGATAATTTATTATCCTTCTTAGCTTGCTTGAGGAACATTTGTTTATATGGTTGTAGCCGTAGGAATACCCAATCACCTACATCAAAACTTCTTTCGCTATGATGTTGATCTACCTGTTGTTTCATTCTATCCTGTGCCAACACGAGATTATCCTTTAAGAGTTGGAGGACTTGTTGTTGATGTTCGACGTGATGTTCCACTGCTTGAACCTTAGAATTTTCTCTTAAATATGATGTGATGGATGGTGGATGATATCCATAAAATGCCATAAATGGGGTCATTTTTGTTGTTGTATGGAAGGAAGTGTTATACCACCATTCAGCCAGAGGCAACCATTTGACCCATTGTGTCTATTTATCAGATACAAAGCAACGAAGATATCCTTCCAAACATTTGTTTACTATCTCAGTTTTCCCATCAGATTGAGGATGATAAGATGAGCTATGAGACTGAGTACCAAGACAAGAAAATAATTCTATCCAAAAATTTCCAGTGAAAATGGGATCTCTGTCACTTACAATAATCTTTGGGTTTCCATGTAGCTTTTGAATTGTTTCTATAAATGCAGTAGAAACTGTACTCGCTTTAAATGGATATGATAATGCACAAAAGTGTGCATACTTGGTAAGTCTGTCAACTACCACCATGATGACACTCTTTCTCTCAGACTTGGATAAACCTGTGATAAAATCCATTGAAACCTCCTCCCAACGTTGGCTTGGAATGGATAAAGGTTGTAATAGACCTGGGGTTTTAATTGTTTCAACTTTATTTTGTTGGCAAACCAAACATTCCGCCACAAAATTTTGAATATCTGATTTAAGGCCATCCCAAAAAAATTCCTTCTTAACCTTGTGGTAAGTTTTTAAAAATCCTGAGTGCCCTCCTAAGGGAAAAGTGTGCAATTCCATAAGAATTTTTTGTTTGAGTTGCGAATTCTTACAGAGGTATAAGCGATCTTTGTACCATAATGAATCATTTTGCCAGCTAAATGTATCAGATGTACTGGAATCTTGTTGTAACTTTCGAATAAGTATCCATACTTCTTCATCATTCTTCCATTCCTCCCTTGCTTCATTTATCCAATCTGGTTGGATAATAGAAATGGCACACAACAATGCTTCCACATCCTCATCCTTTCTTGAGAGTGCATCTGCCACCACATTTTGCTTCCCTTTTTTGTAGATGATTTCAAAGTCATAACCCAACATATTTGTGACCCACTTTTGTTGCTCTTCAGAGGATAATCTTTGTTCTAAAAAGTATTTAAGGCTATCATGATCCGTTTTTACCGTGAAGTGTCTTCCCATTAGGTAGGGTCGCCATTTCTTAAGTGCATGTAGTATTGCGAACATTTCCTTCTCATAAATAGCTTTGTGTAAAAACTTTCCCTTGATTGGATGACTTTCAAAAGCAATGGGTCTTTCATCTTGCATTAAAACAGCACCAATTCCATTTCCTGAAGCATCACATTCCACAATAAAGGTTTTTGTGAAGTCTTGTGTAGCTAAGACCAATGCTTGGCACATTGCCTCTTTAAGATGTTCGAAGGCCTTTGTTTCTTCTGGAGTCCATGAAAATGCATCTTTCTTCAATAATGTTGTTAGAGGTGCTACTATTCTCCCATAATTCTTTACAAATTTGCGATAATACCCTGTCAACCCGAGAAATCCTCGGATGCTTTATGGATGTGGGGATTTTCCATTCCTTGATGGCTTTAATTTTGCTAGGGTCTACCTTAACTCCTTCATGAGATACAATATGACCCAAATATTCCACCTCTTGTACCCCAAAGAAACATTTGGATCTTTTTGCATATAATTGTTTCTCCTCCAATAGTTGTAGCACCCTGTCAACATGTTCAACATGATCCTTCCAAGACTTGCTGTAGATTAGTATATTATCAAAAAATACTAACACAAATTTTCTAAGGAAGGGTTTGAAAATGGAATTCATCAAACCTTGAAATGTAAAAGGTGCGTTGGTAAGGCCAAAAGGCATGACCAAAAATTCATAATGAGCCTCATGAGTTCTAAATGTTGTTTTCGGAATCCCTTCAGTCTTCATTCTGATTTGGTGATATCCTGAACGAAGATCCAACTTGGTGAAGTAAATTGATCCATGCAGTTCATCCAGTAATCCATCAATGACAGGAATGGGAAACTTATCTTTAATAGTGAGCTTGTTGAGCTCCCTATAATCTGGACACATGCGCCATGATCCATCATTCTTGTGCACCAATACTATTGGAGTAGAGAAAGAACTTTGACTGGGTTGAATTATACCTGCCTCTAGCATTTCTGCAACCATACGTTCAATTTCACTCTTTTGGGCATAGGGATGTCTGTACGGCCTGATGTTTGGAGGAACACTTCCTAGAATCAGATGAATAGCATGATCATGATCACGAATAGGTGGAAGACTGATGGGGCCAGCCCACGTGGTCCCACGCTTAACTTAACCTACGTGGATTCACACTAACTTTTGGTTGATTAATGGTTGATTGTAAATGATTTTTGCGGTGGTTGCTTGACATTCAATGTCTGTGTACCCGGCTCGGTCCCTCTTTGTGACACCTGCCCTGTCTCGGGGTTGACAAACCCTAATCCCTTAACACATGTTTATTCCGCCACTTCGCGCCTGTGTGGCCATTTTACACTTTGCTGTTGTTATTGGTCTTGGCTCCGCCTCTGGTTACTCTGCCTGTGGATGAATCCTATTGGATTCCTGCTGGTTTCTTATGGTGTAACAATGCTATTTCATTCGTTTCCATGGCTATTGATGTATTTGCTTTAGGGTTTCTTGGTAAGTTATGGTTGTTCTCTGTGCATTCAACTGGTTCTTTCGACTGTGTGAGCGATTTTTGGTTCTGTGCTGGCTCAAGCTGTTTGTTATGGTCGTTTTGTTAACCTTGTGGTGAATGCTGGTGATGAATGGCTACGGTTTCTGCTCAGCTGTCGAATACTCTGTTGGAATGCTTCCCAGCTCGGTTTCTCTCCGGCGCTCGGCTGTATAGAACAGGTAAGGACTTGTTTCGTGCTTTATGTCTTCTTCCACAGTTTATGCTGGAACTAACGTTCCACAGCTCCTTTGTTTTCAGGGTTAGTGCTTGTCTCTGTTGGCCTGGGTCTCGGCTCCCTCCAGGTAAGGCTTCTCTGTCACTCTTATGCACAGTTTTTATTGTTCACTTGTGGTTTCGTGGTAAAACCCTCTCGTACAGGGTTGTTTCCCGTCTTCAAAACCCTGACCCTTCGCTTTGTCTGGTGTTGGCAGGTGTGGCCGGTTCCCGTGGTTTCACAAGGGTTACAATCATGCCTTTCTTCGGGTAGCTCTGTCTCTGCTTTACTTCCTTGCAATGGCTCTTGGTTACATTTACTTGTTTGCTGTTTGTTCACCGTATCTTTGTCGCGTCTGTATGTATGTCGGGTTATCTCCAACCCGTGACCGTGGCTTGGGGTTTACTGTGAGCCCCTGTTGGCTCGGTTCATCGAACCCTCGTTGCACAGTTGGATAGATATTGTTTTATACAGGCATACAATGTAATAATTTTGTGGCATATGAACTCAATTTGTAAATGGTTTGGTTGCTTACTAGTTTCGACCGTAGTCTGTTTTCGTTCCACTGTGTTGGGTGTGCCTTTCGTCTGGTGCTCCCTCTTGTCTTAGCTAGTCAACGGACTCTTGGAATTGTAATAACTCTGTTGTTTTGATTTACCTGAAATGAATGGAAATTACAGTGGTATGCATATACATTGTATTACAGAGGACTTGAATCATATAGCGGTATATGTAATTTGTGCACAGTATTTTGATGAAGGAAAAAAATATATTGCTCTTATTCACTTTTCATATTCTGCTGCTGAACTGAACCCCTCTGGGTTGTTTTGTTTTCCCTTTTGTACAATAGGTTTTGCAGTTAGATAACTGCTTGGTAGTTACTACATTACAGTTGCTTGCAGTTAACAGTAACCTACGTGACTTGACTGTTGGTTAGTTTATCTGTTTTCTCTGTTCCACAAGGGGTGACTGCTTACATAGATTATGGACACTTAACTAACTCCTAACAATTCTAATTTAGGACCTGTTACTACAGTCCTTTAACAACTCTAGTTAAGACTTGTAACTACAATTAAAACAGAACAGAATAACTGGAAATTTAAGCTAATAGAACCAAGTTCTGTAGTTGACCTTGAGAGAACAAAATAAAATAAACAAAAAACATAAGCAAATTTGACAGACTTGTTGTCTAGTTGTCGAAATGTTCATCCTTCCCAATCTTCCTCAGAAACTTTCTCTGTCCCTTCTCGGTCTGCGCCCTGTCGACCAGATGCTCCTGCATCAGGCTGCCGGGGTAAAAGAGAGTTCTTATGGCTCCGTTCCATGAGTTCCTCCACCGAGTAGCCCGCCTTTCGAATCTGTATCTCGTCGAGCCAGGAGCTGTCCTCCATTGGACGGTCCTTCCACTTAAAGAGATAACGCAGATACTCCTTTCTGCGTGTCTTCTTGGCCACCTGTGTGCTGATGATTCCTTCTATTTCATGGGTCTTGACCGACGGTAACTGTTTCTTCCAAAGACTGTCCTCGAACTGGGTGTCCCGTTGTGGCTGTACCATTCTTTCATTCTCTGCCTGGGCATGATATGGAAACAGGTCTGCCACGTTGAATATGGGTGATATACCTATATCAGGTGGCAGCTGTATTTCATACGCATTTGCTGAGAATTTGCGCAGAATTTTGCATGGGCCGATTTTTTTGAATTTCAGTTTGTTATACGTACCCTTAGGAAACCGTTCCCGGCACAAATGTGCAAGGACTTCGTCCCCAATCTCAAAATTTACCTCTCGCCGCCTTGTGTCTGCATGTTGCTTATATTTCTGCGTGCTGTCCTGTAATCTTGACTTGACTTTTTCATGCAGCTCACTCATCGCTTCTGCAAAATCTTCTCCGTCTGCACTTCTCCTTTCTAGCTGTCCCAAATCTCGTAATTCATGTACTCCTCGTGGATGCATACCATACAAGATTTGAAATGGGCTAAGACCGGTGCTCCTATTAGGCAAATCGTTATAAGCGAATTCTGCCTGGGCAAGAGCTCGATCCCACAATCACGAGTTTTCTCCCGTCAAGCTTCGTAACAAGTTGCCCAAACTCCTGTTCACCACCTCTGTTTGTCCGTCAGTCTGCGGATGATACGCAGAACTGAAATTTAATTGTGTGCCCAGCTTTTTCCACAGGGTGCGCCAAAAATGTCCTGTAAATTTCACATCCCTGTCTGAAACTATAGTTTTTGGTAAGCCATGTAATCGAACCACTTCCGTAAAGAAAAGATGTGCTACGTTCGTGGCGTCGCTTGTCTTCCGGCAAGGAATGAAATGAGCCATATTTGAGAACCTATCCACCACCACCATCACTGAATCATACCCCCGCTGCGTTCTAGGCAATCCTAGGACAAAGTCAATGCTGACTGAATCCCATGGCTTGCTTGGAACAGGTAGGGGTGTGTACAGCCCCGTGTTCTGGCTGTGTCCTTTCGCCAGTTGGTAGATTTTACACCTGGTTACATACCTCTGTACATCCCGGCTCATCCTTGGCCAGTAATAAAAATGCCCGAGCTGCTCCAATGTCTTATCGATGCCAAAATGTCCCTCTAGTCCGCCACTGTGTTTCTCCCTCACCAGATTTTCCCTCATCGAACAATCTGGAACACATAGCTGTCCTCCTCGAAACAATAATCCTTCCTGTAAATTGAAATCTAGCCATGGGCTTGTATTCATCAATACGGGATTCTGGCATGCTTCAAAAGCTTCTTTGAAATCCGCGTCCATCTAGTACAAGTCTTTCAAATACTCAAATCCCATCACCTGTATGCCACTTTCTTGTAAGAGCAGGGCTCTTCTGCTTAAAGCGTCTGCCACTTTGTTGGCTTGCCCACTGATGTGCTTCAACACAAAAGTGTAACTTTGCAGGTACTCCACCCACTTGGCATGTTTATGGTTCAGTTTGTGCTGCTGTGTTATATACTGTAACGCAGAATTATCAGAGAACAAAATGAACTCACTCCCTAGTAAATAGTGCCTCCAATGCTTCAAGGCTTGAACCACTGCATAGAATTCTTTGTCATATGATGAGTATTTCTGCCGACTTTCATTTAGTTTCTCACTAAAGAACGCCACTGGTCTGTCCTCTTGACTAAGTACAGCGCCAATAGCTGTCCCACTTGCATCACACCGAACCTGAAAAGGTTTGCTGAAATCGGGCAGTCTCAAGATTGGCCTTTCTGTTATTTTACGCTTCAGAAGTTGGAAGCTGTTTTCTGCCGCCTTAGTCCAGCAAAAAGGTTGGCTGGCCTTTTTGATGGTCTCTAGCATGGGCGCGCAGATTTCACTAAAATTCCTGATGAACTTCCGATAAAAACTTGCTAAACCGTGAAAGCTACGTACCTCGAATAAACTCTTAGGTGACGGCCAACTCATGATCGCTTCAATCTTCTCCGGGTCCATCTTTAACTCATTCTCTGCCACTACAAATCCCAGATAAATCAACTCCTTCTGCAAGAAAGTGCATTTTTTTAAATTTATCAGCAGTTTGTTCTGCTGCAGCTTCTCGAATACCCTTCGAATATGCTGAAGGTGTTCTCTTTTTGTCCTGCTAAAAATTAAAATGTCATCCAGATAGACTATCACGAACTTTCCAATAAACTCCTTTAACATCTCGTTCATTAATCTCATAAAAGTACTTGGAGCATTACTCAATCCAAATGGCATGACCAGCCATTCGTACAGTCCTTCGTTGGTCTTGAAGGCTGTCTTCCACTCATCTCCCTCTCTAATCCTGATCTGATGGTACCCACTTTTCAGATCTATCTTTGTAAAATATGCTGCCCCACTAAGACAGTCCATCATGTCATCCATTCTAGGCAAGGGAAACCTGTAACGAATGGTGATCTTGTTTATAGCCCGCGAATCTGTGCACATCCGCCACTCTCCACCTTTCTTGGGTGCAAGGACTGTAGGTACCGCACAGGGGCTTAAACTCTCTCTGATCAGTCCCTTATCTAACAATTCCTGCACTTGTCTTCGTACTTCTTCATTGTCCTTTGGACTCATTCTGTATGCTGCCTTGTTTGGAAAGCTTGCTCCTGGTACGAAATCAATATGGTGGCTGATGCTCCTCTTGGGAGGCAACTTATCAGGTAATTCATCAGCTGCAATAGCTGGAAATTCTTCTAACAACTCTTGTACTTCTTTAGGCAATTCTGATTTCTCCAAGTTCAGTAATACTGGCTTCATCCTCCTCACCACTGCAAAATTAATCTCATTTTCTTCAATCTGCTTTATGAACTGTTTTCCTCCAAGTAATAGCGCCTTTGTTCCGCTTGATTCTGCTGAATCTTCCTCCTTGATGGGTACAAGTGTGTGTTTGACCCCATCCTTCGTAAACTTATAACAATTTGTTTTCCCATCGTGTGTCACCTTCCTGTCATACTGCCATGGTCTTCCGAGCAGTATGTGGCACACGTCCATTGGCATAATATCGCAGACCACTGTGTCGTGGTACTTGCCTATGTGAAAATCTACTTCACATTGTTCATCAACCAACAGTTGGTGGCCTTTCTGCAGCCACGACACCTTGTAAGGTGTGGGGTGTTTCCGCCGCTTCAACCCCAGTTTTTCCACCATCTCTGTGGCAACCAAGTTATCTGTACTCCCGCTGTCTATTATCACCTTACAGCACTTTCCATGCGATTTGCAGACTGTCCGGAATAGTGCCTTCCGCTGTGTTGTTTCAGCCACTTCCTTGGTTGGCTTTAATAACACTTTGTTCAAAACCAAAGCTTCCCCTGTCTCCGCCATATCTTCCACCTCCCGGGGTTGTGCTTCAGCTTCTTCAGGCTGTGCCATCAGCGTTCCCCTCTGACCGGCCTGTTCAACTTCTGGACACTCAAAGGCTCTGTGCCCCCATTTGTGGCACCTGTAGCACTGGACATTAGTCCCTCTTCCGCGGCCATTCCCTCGTCCTCTCTGGTATGACCGACCTCCTCTGGTGCTATCTCCTTTTTCTGCTGTCCCTGAAGTTTTTGAACTGCTGCCTTCTTCGCTGTTCGCAGCACTCTTTCCTCTACCGTAGGATTGTCCCCGTCCTCTGCTATTTCCTCTCCCTCTTCTGCTGTTCTGTTTTCTGTTAATCTTTTCCTCAGCCTTTACAGCACTTTGAAAGGCTTCTTCAATATTCCGGGGAGAAAGAATACTGATTTCATCTAATATCTCCATCCTCAATCCATTTACGTACCTTGCTGTCTTTTCTGGGCTATCATCAGTATAACCAGCACGTAAATTTACTCTGTAAAATTCTTCTGTGTACTCCCTAACTGTCATTCCTCTTTGCTTTAAACTCTGCACTCGCCGATATAATTCCACCTGGTAATCTTTTGGCAAAAATCTGCCTTTCAATTTCGCTATCATCCTGGACCATTGTCGTATCGGCGACTTGTTCATCCTCTTTCTGTCCGCTTGGACACTGTCCCACCATAGTAGCGCGTGTCCCTTCAACTTAGTGGCAGCGAACTTAACCCTTTTATCCTCACTGACTTCTTCATTTTCAAAATATTTGTCAAGTTCGCTTATCCAGTCCAATAGGACTTCCGCGGACAGACTGCCATCATAATTTGAGATTTCTGTCTTTGGCTTGCTGCTGGCCAATAAAACCTGTCGCAGCAACCTCAATTCTGGAGCTTCCTCATCAGACCCTTCTGCAGCAGTCATCACTTCCTCTTCACTGGTATCTCCCAGTTCTGGGTCTCTTCGTCTACCCGCTTCCACTGCTTCCAAGCGAGCTGTAAGAACTCTAATTTGTTCCCTCAATCCTTCATCTGCTCCTCTACGTGCACCTCTCCCACGTCCTCGTCTTGGCACTTGCCCTTCTGCCATCTTCTTCTATATATATATATATAAAAAACTGCTCTGATACCAATTGATGGGGCCAGCCCACGTGGTCCCACGCTTAACTTAACCTACGTGGATTCACACTAACTTTTGGTTGATTAATGGTTGATTGTAAATGATTTTTGCGGTGGTTGCTTGACATTCAATGTCTGTGTACCCGGCTCGGTCCCTCTTTGTGACACCTGCCCTGTCTCGGGGTTGACAAACCCTAATCCCTTAACACATGTTTATTCCGCCACTTCGCGCCTGTGTGGCCATTTTACACTTTGATGTTGTTATTGGTCTCGGCTCCGCCTCTGGTTACTCCGCCTGTGGATGAATCTTGTTGGATTCCTGCTGGTTTCTTATGGTGTAACAATGCTATTTCATTCGTTGCCGTGGCTATTGATGTATTTGCTTTAGGGTTTCTTGGTAAGTTATGGTTGTTCTCTGTGCATTCAACTGGTTCTTTCGACTGTGTGAGCGATTTTTGGTTCTGTGCTGGCTCAAGCTGTTTGTTATGGTCGTTTTGTTAACCTTGTGGTGAATGCTGGTGATGAATGGCTACGGTTTCTGCTCAGCTGTCGAATACTCTGTTGGAATGCTTCCCAACTCGGTTTCTCTCCGGCGCTCGGCTGTATAGAACAGGTAAGGACTTGTTTCGTGCTTTATGTCTTCTTCCACAGTTTATGCTGGAACTAACGTTCCGCAGCTCCTTTGTTTTTAGGGTTAGTGCTTGTCTCTGTTGGCCTGGGTCTCGGCTCCCTCCAGGTAAGGCTTCTCTGTCACTCTTATGCACAGTTTTTATTGTTCACTTGTGGTTTCGTGGTAAAACCCTCTCGTACAGGGTTGTTTCCCGTCTTCAAAACCCTGACCCTTCGCTTTGTCTGGTGTTGGCAGGTGTGGCCGGTTCCCATGGTTTCACAAGGGTTACAATCACGCCTTTCTTCGAGTAGCTCTGTCTCTGCTTTACTTCCTCGCAATGGCTCTTGGTTACATTTACTTGTTTGCTGTTTGTTCACCGTATCTTTGTCGCGTCTATATGTATGTCGGGTTATCTCCAACCCGTGACCGTGGCTTGGGGTTTACTGTGAGCCCCTGTTGGCTCGGTTCATCAAACCCTCGTTGCACAGTTGGATAGATATTGTTTTATACAGGCATACAATGTAATAGTTTTGTGGCATATGAACTCAATTTGTAAATGGTTTGGTTGCTTACCGGTTTCGACCGTAGTCTGTTTTCGTTCCATTGTGTTGGGTGTGCCTTTCGTCTGGTGCTCCCTCTTGTCTTAGCTAGTCAACGGACTCTTGGAATTGTAATAACTCTGTTGTTTTGATTTACCTGAAATGAATGGAAATTACAGTGGTATGCATATACATTGTATTACAGAGGACTTGAATCATATAGCGGTATATGTAATTTGTGCACAGTATTTTGATGAAGGAAAAAAATATATTGCTCTTATTCACTTTTCATATTCTGCTGCTGAACTGAACCCCTCTGGGTTGTTTTGTTTTCCCTTTTGTACAATAGGTTTTGCAGTTAGATAATTGCTTGGTAGTTACTACATTACAGTTGCTTGCAGTTAACAGTAACCTACGTGACTTGACTGTTGGTTAGTTTATCTGTTTTCTCTGTTCCACAAGGGGTGACTGTTTACATAGATTATGGACACTTAACTAACTCCTAACAATTCTAATTTAGGACTTGTTACTACAGTCCTTTAACAACTCTAGTTAAGACTTGTAACTACAATTAAAACAGAACAGAATAACTGGAAATTTAAGCTAATAGAACCAAGTGTTGTAGTTGACCTTGACAGAAATTTGACAGACTTGCTGTCCAGTTGTCGAAATGTTCATCCTTCCCAATCTTCCTCAGAAACTTTCTCTGTCCCTTCTCGGTCTGCGCCCTGTCGACCAGATGCTCCTGCATCAAAGACCTTTGGGAGTCTCAAATACCTTGGAATGATTGTCCAAGACTTGTTGGAGATCTGGAGAAATAGATGATTCCGATGTGGAAACATCTAGTGAACATAATTGAGCAATTACACCTCTTTATTCCTTTTTTAGAAGCTTTGTCATGCCGTTAGAGCTGATTATCTTTCCCGGTTTCCCTACAATACCCCTTAATTCAACTTCCTTTCCTTCGGCAGAAAATTTCATGAAAAGTTCTTGAAAATTAAAAGCTATTGTACCCAAGGATTGTAGCCATTGGACTCCTAGTACAACATTAGCACCTCCCATTGGAATGGAAAGCATTGGGCTAGTCAATACATATTCTCCCATGGATAGCTTGATATTATGGCACTTTCCAGAGCAATTTATCGTTCCTCCATTTGCAATCATCACTTGACACTCTGGCGCTGGATATAGGAAGCAGTTCAATTCTTTTGCTACCTTACAATGAATAAAATTGTGGGTACTTCGTGAATCAATTAACACTATTACCTTTTTCTTCTTGATTTGTCCTTCTATCTCGATGGTTTGAGGAGTGGTAATTCCAGCCAATTCATTACAAGATATGGTCAGATTCATTTCTTATTTATCTAGGCTTTGTTCTTGGATTATATCCTCTTCCTTTGACCTTTCTTGCTCCTTTTCTTCTTCCTCTTCACAATCTATGTAGAATAATTTCTTCTCAGCACACTTATGACCTTTAGTGTATTTGCTATCACAAATGTAACAAAGCCCTTTTGCTCTTTTTTCTTCCAATTGTTGTGGTGTCAACCTTATAAGTTGTGGAAGGCTAGGGGTAACAAAACTTCCATCTTTATAGTTGTGACTGGTATGCTTCCTGGTTGCCATAATTTTTCTTTCCATTTTTCTTGCTAACCTGAATGCCTTCTCTAATGAATCAGTTTCCTAAAGGCAAACATCATGTTGGATATTATCCTTTAAAGTCCCTATGAACACCTCAATCATATGCTCCTCTAGAATATTTTTTACTCTTATGTTCAATTTTTGGAACTCCTCAATATGCTCCATTATTGAACCCTTTTGTTTGAGACTTATCAATTGGCTAAAAAAAGTGTTGTTTTTTGTATCCTCATAATGTGCTGTCAATTCTTCCGTAAAAATTGCCCAAGTGATAATTTGTTTACGAGAGCAAAGCCATTGATACCATACAAACTGATTTGGTTCCAAATATAAAGTTGCAATATGTACCTTTTGTGTGTTTTGCACATTATTGAGATCGAAAAATTGCTCCATCTGTAATATCCATGTTGCGGGATCCTTGCCATCAAACTTCCTCAAATCGATTTTTGGAATATGATGGGTCTTCGATCCAACATTAGAGTCTATGGAATCATGATTAACATTTTTTTTGTTCTCATCATGAGTTTCCTTTACTACCCTTTCATCATTAGTGACCATTTCTTGTAGCAACTTATTCATATTTATCTTCAATTCTTCCATCTTATCATCCATGCCATCCATTTTAGCATCCATGCCATTCATCTTAGCTTCCATGCCATCCATCTTAGCTTCTACACCTTTCTTCAAACCATCCATCTTAGCTTCTATATCTTTCATCTTAGATTCTGTTACTTTTTGTGCAAGTGACACTTGTTGCACTTGGTCTCGTAATTTTGATATATCATGTTGCATTTCTTCCTCTTCTTCATGAGTCATGCTAGCACTTTCAAGTTGCTTACTAGATGTTTGCATTTTCTTTCCTCGGGGCATCAATTACCGATAATAATGCATTACTATGCCCTTTGAATTCCTTCAAACTAATTTTTCAAACCAAGCTTAAGCAAAAATTAAAAAAAAAAACTACACACCTTTTTTCACTTTGTATGAGCTTGATATTGAATCTGATGTATCTCTGTAATTTTGGATTATCCAGTTATGAAATTGCGACCTGTAGTAGCCCTTTGCGTCCTCTTTCCAATGCCACCAATCTGACCCAAATTGGATTCTCCAAGAAAGCGTTATGCACAATATCCCAAGATGACCTGATTATCTACCTTTCCAGAAGAGTGAACTTGTATGAAGTGCCACGTGTCACTGTTTCAACCTATGGCACTGAAAAATATATACAAGAAACTACAGTATGTCCTCTTTCTGTACCTTCTTACAAAATTTCAATCTGATGCTCAGAGAGAAAGTTATGACGATTTTCCCCAGGTCACCTGTTTGGAATGTAATTCAGGAGTCTGCAAAAAGACCAACTTCCTCAAATCATATCTCCGCAAATATAGCGTGAAAAGCTCTGAAATTTGGACCCGAGCTTCAGTGTTTCGTCTCAAATGGGTTTTTTTTTTCGCTTCTGAAATGTCGCGGAAAAAAAAAATTATAGCGAAAATTCCACACTAACCTATTTGAAGCAGCGAAACCCTAGAATCCAAAGCTCTGATACCAAATTTTATGAAACCAGCTCACAAAAAGATATAAGAGAGAGATCAACGCCTTAGAATTCAGCCTCTTCGAGGGGCAACCTCCTTTACATTACACAAATGAACAATTCTTGGATGTTTCAAATGACAAAACCTCCTTTCTATATATAGGAGTCTATGGAGTCACAATATAACCCAGCCGACCTAACAATGATAATATAAAGCCACAAAAATAACAATAGAGGGATTCTATGGGACACAGTGATAAAATATGGGGACAATAGGGGCTCAACAGTATTAATAAGGGATACAACTACAATAGTAATGGGGTAATCCTAGTATTATAGGGACCTAATAGATCATTCTCATACTATAGGGACTGCTTCACAGCTCATACCAAGTGCATCAAAATAAATGATACAAGTGAAACATTGTACCACGAAAAATCTGTTATTTATTTTCTCAGAAAGAAATATCCATTTGCACACATGGTTACGCAACATGAGCCCATTACAACCAATTGACACGGCTATACCAATTGAGGGGTAAGGGACATGAAAAAGCATACACCAATTGTGTTTCATGAACACAAGACTGCTATAAATTATACGCTTACAACTTAAATGAAATAAGAGTGTTTCATCAAAGATGCAAACCTTTCCTTTGCTAAGAAATCTTCCTTTCTGAGGATACCCATTGTTTCCTACTACTACTTTGTCAAAGCATCTCCCCCTGAGCCAATGCTCCTTGATCTCCTGCAAATCTTCCTTGCTTTTGCTTGGGGACTGATCCTGTGAACCTTACATGAATGTGAGCTTCTTGTCATTCCACACTTCCACTACAACCCATCTTCTTCCCACAACAAGAGATATTGTTGTGTACTCCTCATGTTGGTTGCACTCCACCTTCATCAATCAGATGTGCCATATTATTCATCTTCATGGCCTCCTGCATCTAACTTACTCGGCCTCCTTTAAGGCCCTTCTCTTCCTTTACTAAACAGAAACAGAGGATCTACTCCCTTTGAGAAGATCATCATCTGTCTTCCTCCAGACCTTTAAATGTCGAGTTCTCATAGAAGCATTCCCTATTTTCTTCTTCTTCACCCCTGTTTGGGTCTTCTCTCAGCTGCACTTGGGTAGAGGAAACTTTCCTTTCAACTCCTCTTTCTTAACCCAGATCCACTTGGAGCCTCTCTTCCTTTCAAAAGGGACTACTACAAGAGTAGGAGGATCACTCTTTTGACTTCTTCCTCCTCTATGCACCTTTCTCTATTGACACAGAGCATTGAAGACATATGAGTATCTTTCAACTCTATTCATTCTCCTTGTCTTCAAATCCTGAGTTGTTGCATTCGCATGTACATGCTGAGAACAATTGTGTTTCTTTGAATTTCTGTAGTCATCTCTCTTGTGCCCGAGATTGCCAATGTTGGAGCATTCAACATGGCATAAGACCAGGGCAGAGGAGTTACCCTTTTTTACACCTCTTTTGTTAAAACTCCTCTCATGGCTAGCATGCCTTCTTCTAGCCTTATTATGCATTCTTGGGTTGCTTCTACCCAGCACATCTTGTTTCCTTGCAAGCCATCTACAGTCTATGGCTTTGTGTCCAAACTTATTGCAAGAAAAACAATATCCATGAAAAGTCTTTTGTTGACAGAGCTTACCTTTTCTTTGTAGGCTTTGTTCTTGAGGAGGAGGGGTCCTTTGTTGGCTCTTCTTGTGCCCTCTATGACATTAATCATCGCTATCATGCACTCTCCCTTGCAGCTTATTTGCCTTCTTCTGTTGCACTTATTGTTGTTGTTGCTTAGGCTTCCACTGCACTACTGGTTGTTCCTTCTTAGCCTTCTCTTGCTGCCTTTTCTTCTCTTACTGTTGTTTATTTCCTTGTTGTTGTTGGAACCCTTAAGATTCTGAGTTGTCTCCACCATACATACATTGTAGTATGTTCAACACTTCCTTTGCTGACTCACAATGCCTCATCTTATTAGCATTTGACTTAGATATCCCCTTCATAATAATATTTTGGGCTTCTTCATCCTTCTTGCTCTTTTCTCCATTCAATATGGAGAGCCATATGTCACCATCCAGGGACATCAAGTAGGCTTCCATTCTAACCTTCCAGATTTCATACCAGATCTCATGGCATGCTCTACCTAAGAATGGAACTTCTTCTGCTTCTAGCCAAACTTCATTAGCCATTGTTTCCCTTTGATCTACCTTATAGCGATTAAGTTGTTGCTGAAGGTGCCTGTGCTCTGATACCAATTTTTGGAAACAATGTTAATACTGAGAGGGGGGTGAATCAGTATTAAGGCTAATTTTTACTTCTTTATGCCAATTTACTTTCCTTATTTAAACATGGCATTCATCCATATAACCAACAACAATCTATAATGTAGCAGCAACATTAACTCAACACACAAGCATGCAAACCATAAGCATCATACACATTAGACACAGGTTTTTCATGTGGAAACCCTTTTGGGAAAAAATCACAAAGCTTTTTGTTGTTATTGATGTAAATAAAGAGAACTCGCTATATTACATCAATATGTTTGTGAGAAACCACACACAGGAAGCACCATCTCCCTTTGTTTGTTTGCTAGCACCAACTTGCAAGAAGCACCAACTCCCTCTATTTGTAGACACATGTCCAGCTTACCAGAACAACCATGTGAAGCACCAACCTCATGGATTTGTTGCAAGCACTGAATTGCAGCTCCTTGGATTTTTGCAAGCACGAAATTGCAGGAGGCACTGACCCCCAAGCCTTCTCAATCACCCACTAGAGAATGGAAGAACCAACTTCCTGTTTTGTAGGCACCAACACACATTCAAATAGGAACTAAATGTTCACTATAGTTTGGCAGCAACTCTGCCTGATAACAGCTTTTGATCTCAGCTCACTCTGCTACACTTTGCATCTCTTTGCAACACTCTTCAGCAACCCTCTAATCTTCTTATCATCAGTAGTCTCTCAGCCCTCTATGCAACTATGTCTCTGCTCGTTCAACTCCATGCACTCAGCTCTCAACTTATATGCTCTACATTTCATCTCACAAGAAACTTTGGCCTTCCACACAACACTATGCAACTTCAGCTTTACACTCACAACGCACAGGAAACTCTCGGCGTTTACACTCGTAGTGCACAAGCAAATCTAGACCTTTACACTCACAATGCACATGCAACTCTTGTCCTAACGCACACAACATAGGCAGCTATCGACCTTTACACATAGAGCACATAAGAAACTTCGGCCTTTACACACAGAGCACACAGGAAATTTAGCCTCACACGTAGAGTGCTGCTCTCGGGGTCTTCTCACCCGGCCTTTACACGCATAATTGGCTCTTACACAGCCTCTCACCGTAGTGCACTTACTCAAAGCTCTTTCCTCTTGGCTCTATGAAAACAATACTGCATTCCACCCGCATGCTTAATTGAGCTCCTAGGTTTTGTTCCTTTGTTGTCTCCCCGATCAATGTTGCCACATTGTCCTATGTCAACACTGCGCGTTGTATATCGACATGGCCCTACACTCTATTGTTTGCCTCAAACTTCGTATCTGCCACTGCATTCACTTGAGAATGGGCCTCTGACTGTCCTGACTATTTTCTCCATACTAAGAATTAATTCTCAGTCCAGTTGCTTACATAAGTTAGGCACAATTCTCTCTATGTTGCGTCCCTCCCATCACTGAGGCTCTCCATGTTGAGAATTTAATCTTAGTCCACCTGCACACTCCACTGAGACTCTCCATGCCTCTTCATGGCTTACAATACTTCGGCATGGCTTTTCTGTTTTGCATTTATTTCTATAATGTGTGCACGGGATATCTCCAGTGACAAACTCCACTGCCTTTGCATTTAATCTTCAGTTGTCGACCCATCCATCCTTCAAAGTCCTGTACTATGCTATTAGAGAATTCACACCACAATGTTATATCAGAGCTTCCACATTGTAGCTTTACAGTGTTGTAATGTTACACATTGCCGATTTTTTATCTCTGATATTCAAGCCCCTTTCGATTAGTCCCTTAATGTATCTTAGCCATAGGACAGGGTGTTGTGACCAGGCACCAACCATATCGAAGCCCCCTTATTGATGATTTTCATTTGTGACATTGTGCCATTAACAACAAACCTCTGATCGCTGACCTCCGATTTCCTAGCTCCCTGTATCTTATCCCTTGCCGTGCCTTTCTCACCATAGGATCGAGGGAAGTGCCTGACGCTTGGACTTAAGGTGCTAAGGACTATATACTCCTATTCGAGAGCCTTTTTGCCTTTATAAATTGTTGTGCCCTTGGTTTCTTGTCTTTCCTATAGGCCATGTGCTTGCCACATTGGAACCCCTTATCGGTGATTTCCACTTTGTGACAATGTGTTTCCCATCACAAATCGTTGATCATCGATTGTTGATAGGAACCTATGTTCATCCCTAGCCCTTGGTTCCTTAAAACTTCACAAACGTGTGCTAGCCCCCATGTTAAAGCCCTCTAATCGGTGATTTACAAATGTGGCCAATGTGACAACCATCGCAAACCTTCGTTTGCGGATAGGCGATAGGCACCGTCTGTTAAGCCTTGGCCCTTGGTTCCCTTAAGCTTTCGAGAACACCTGCTATCCGGCATCCCAATAAAATTTCATTGTGGCACATGAGCCAACCATTGCAAACCTCTAATCTTCGATCACCGATGTGATGTCATCATTGCCATGTGGCACTCCCTGACTGGTGACATGTGTCACTCACATATGGTCCATTAGGCCATCCATAAACACTGAAACAACCTGCCATGTGTCCCTCCATATTGTGACATCATGCTGACATAAGCAGCCACGTGTACCTTATCGGAACTAATTAGATCCTGCCATGTGTCCTCATCGAAACTCACTACCTACTGCCATGTGTCATTATCGAACCCAATCAGATGCCACCATGTGTCCTTCTTAGAGGAGAGAGAAATAAATGAAAAGCTCTAATAAGATGGTACAAGGTGCCATTAAGATGTATGAATCTACAGTTGTGATTTTGAATGCAGAACTGTAAGGTTAATGGTCGAAGACCTCCCGTGCACGCATTGTAAATAAATGCAAAATAGAGACTCCATGACGATGTACAGGTAGATCTCTGCAAACCATAAATAAGTATGGGGAGCCTCTGTGAAATATGTAAGGAGGACTGAGAGTTAATACACAACATGGAGAGTCAATTGTATGACAGAGAAGTGATCATCGCCCATCCTTATGAGTTTAATGCAACGACTGAATTGGAGTTTGCGTAAATCAACAGAAGAATGGGGTGTCATGCCTGGGGTACATGCGTGGGAAGAATTGATGATGATAGTGACTACATTGAGCTAAGAGAAACACATGAACAAAACTGTGAACCTCCATTGAGCTAATCGGGGTGTGGGAGCATACTTGTGTGAGAGAATAATAGTGAGTTGTGAATTGGAGTAGAGTGTTGCAAGGGTAGTGTTGTGGTGAAACAGTGGAGAGCCATGAGCAAAGAAAGTAAAGCATAGAGCAGAGTGTTGCAAGAGTGGTGTTTTGGTGAAACAGTGAAAGCCCTTAGCAGAGAAAGCAGAGCACAGAGCAAGTGTTGCAGTGGGAAGCAAGAGGAAGACTGCCGCAAGTGTTCAAAAAGCAGAGTGTAGAAGTTGAATCTGCAGATAACCATTAAGTTGGTATTTCACTTATAATTTGTATGTCTTTGTTCTCAATATGAAAAATTATGAAATAGTAAAACAGTGGCAATGACAGGTTGGTGCCTACACACTTAAGAGGTTGGTGCCTCTAGGAAAGTTGGTGCTTGCTAAACAAAAGAGGTTGGTGCCTCTTAGCAAGTTGGTGCTTGCTAAACAAAGGGGGTTGGTGCCTCTAGTGAGTGGGTGCTCACAAACAAACAGATGTAATTAAGTTGGTGCTTAAATTATATCATAAAACAAACAACAAATTGGTGGGTTTTTCCCTTTGGGTTTCCATGTGAAAACACTGTGTCAAATGTATTTTGATCCTGAGATTGTTGTTTGAGTATGTGTTCTGAAAGTTTATAAGATTTATTGCTTCATAAATGAATGCTTTCACATATGAAAGAACATAAGAAGGAACTATAACCACAGTAAGAAAATAAAATTAAGCGCTTTTTAAATTATTGATTCACCTCCGTCCCCCGCCCCTCCTTCTCAACAATTCCCTAATTCCAACATATACAACAGTGAGATGTGTGTTAATTGTTTATTAGTTTGTATATAGCAGCAAGTTGTGCATTGATGTTTATTATTGATTAGTTGATTAACAAAGTTTATTTAATTTTTATATTTGAATTTTTAAAATAAATGATAAATTTTTTATTTATTTTATTTGTTCTTTTTAAAAAATAATTAACTAATAAATTTTAATTTTAATTAATTTTAAATTAAAATTTAATGACACTGATGAGGATGATTAATGTTTGTTGAGACCAATGAGCTCTATCAAACCTTAAGAAAGAAAAAGATTAATTAAGATTTTTTAATATTTTATTTCTATGATCGAAGAGGAGGGAAATAAGTGTCTAGATCACCTATAGTTTTACTAGGAATTATGATTTAGCAAGAACAAAGACTTCAAGAAAAGGGAGAGTGAAACCTACTTTTTGAATCTTATCACAAGGGACTAAAAATGTTCCCATAAAACAAAGTGAAAAAAATATCATCTCATTGCGTCAACCACTCATTCTTTCCAAAAAAAAATAAATAAATAACCTTTTATAATGCATATATATATTACTCCACATAATAGTAAATTTAAAATTCTTATGAAAAAAGTGGTTAAATTGTAAGTTCTCAAGAATCCATTTTGAATCCTTAACGGAATTCAAAGGTACAACATAAATTTTAAATATATTAAAATAAATAAAATTTAATAATTAAAATACGAATCATAAAATATTTTAATAATCAAATAGAATTGGAAGTTTATATATTTTACAAGTTTATTGTAAAATTGAATTATCTAAAATTCTTCCAATTACAATGTCAACTATTTACTATTTACTTTCTCCACTTAAATGAAGCTTAGGTTTCCTTTCTCTGGTACAATTAATTTGAAATTCTAACCCAAATTCAACTCTATATCGTGATTATAACATGGTCGTCATTAATGTAACATGGTGACATTTATCCTTTATTTAATACTTTGATGAGCATTGCTTGTCTGCCAAGATCTAGGAGAGTGGAGGTAGGGCCCATAGCGACTTAACTTTTGGAGAGATGAATCAAATAGACGCGCGTTTGGTTCGCTCGGCTTTTATCGTGAATGGAGATGAGGGAAAAGTTTAATAATATTTTATATATTTATAATTAAATATGTTATTTTTATAATATTAATTTAAAATATAAAATTTACAAAAATAAATAAATAGTAACATATAGGAATAACAAAATTTTAAAATATTAATAATTATAAAACTATAAGTGAATGGTGTTTAGTTTAAATGATTGTGTAATAATTTATTTTTTATTTAGGTAAGCGATGTATTAAAATTATAATGAATATGGTATTATAATTATTTTGAATTGTGCTTGGTATAACGATACAAATTATTATTATTATTATTTTAATTTTGATTCGTTAAAATTGATGTAAATGAAATAAGGTATTGTATTTTTATATTTAATTTTTGAAATTAGTAAAAATGTATTAAGGAATTATAGGTTTATATTCAATAATAATATGGTTATCTTTAATGTTATTATGAAAAAAGTGTTTTAGATAATTTCTAATAATTAAGAGTGGTGGGACATTTTTTCACTTAAGAGGAATAATTGAAGGAAAATTCTGTAGGATGTTAGGGGTTATGACAAATAATCTAGTCCAAGTTTATGTATTTGTATAAGGCCTCATATTTTCTCATTCTCTTTATCCTAGACATTTCACAATCATAGATGATTCACTTATCATTCTTAGACACTTGCACCTAGGCTCAGGCCAAGGATATAGGAATGGAAACAATTTTCATTAGAATTTGATCTTGGTTGATAATATGGGTTTCCAAATTGAATAGTTCCACTTTTAAAGAAGCAATAACCAATTAGCTTATTCCCACGCTAATCTGGGGATTCAACTAAGCAAAATAGAGACTTTTATATTTAATGAGCAACATCTCACACAACCTATCTCATGGGATCATTATACCTCGAAGTGTCACCTTAGGAGGAATCATTGAGGGTATGATAGAGGAGTTAAATTTGCATGGTGGAAGCAGATCATCCCACAAGTATACACTCTTCTTCATCATGGTTTATGTTTGTGCCACCTTGGGAAATAATTGTTAGGGTCCCATCACATGTAACAGGGGTGAGATTAATTATACTCAATTAATGACTCATCTAATGGTGAAACTTGGTTGATGGCTACCTCTCATGCAACTTGAGTATACAACGCAAGGAATTGGTAACAAGTGATTCTATCACAAGGTGGGCCACAAAACCAATCATGGCTTCTTTTCTATATAACAGGATTTCGATGAGTGAGTCTATGGATTTCAATGGATTGAGGGCTACACAAAATACTCTCCATCAATATTGGGAAGATCTCAGGGAATTGCATGACGAGTTAGAAGGAATACTCAAGCGTCTCTTGGAAATTGAAGGATTAACAAGTTTTGGCGACAAGGCTTGGATATCAGATCACTTGCATTTGAAGTGCAAGGTTGATGTGTTGGATGTTGTGGCTTTAAAACTCCTTCATTTTGGTCTAGGTAACTCTCTATAAATTTTCTCTAAGCCCATGGACCTCATGAATGATGTTCTCTCTTCTGCATTGTATGAACAACCATTTGTTGAAAACACAAATGCTTCCTAGTCACCATCAACATTTTTTTCTCTGACACTTAATAATAGGCTTTAGAATATGCATATGTTTGACACATGTTGTAATAGGATATATTATTTGAATAATCTAATGCTTGCTATTTCTGAGTTTCAATATATAATTTTTTCAAAGTCCAAGGGCTTTTGAAACATTAATGTTTTGAATTTTGATTGACATCACATTTATGTAATTTTGGTTATGCATCATCTCTTTGCACCTCATCTATATGTTTTAGCTAGAGCTCTTTTATTTATTCATTTTTTGTATCTAGAGGAATCAATCAATATATAATTTTTGCGAAGTCTGAGGACTTTTGAAACAATAATGTTTTGAATTTTGATTGACATCACATTTATGTAATTTTGGTTATGCATCATCTCGTTGCACCTCATCTATATGTTCTAGCTAGAGCTCTTTTACTTATTCATTTTTTGTATATAGAGGAATCAACAACTCGGTGAATTTGGTTGACATCACATCCATGTAATTTTGGCTATGCATCATCCCTTTGCACCTCATGTATATGTTCTAACTAGAGCTCTTTTATTTATTCATTTTTTATATCTAGAGAAATCGAAATCTGGATTGGTCTTCGTTACAACTATAACCTCTAGGTTTTTACTTATGCCCCTTCCATAGACACATATAAATCAGGGAGATTTGAACCTTGAACCTCCTCATACATAATATTTTATTTTTATAACTATCATTAACTGAGTTGCTTTTAAAAACTAACCATAATTTTTTTATAAATAAACAAAATTTCTTTATTTTATGTAAAAAAAATATTTGATCATTAATATTCTTTATATAAATATAACGCTAAGGAGGTTGTGACAACCTGGCTTGTTGGGTTTGTGCTGGCATTCCTCAACTTGTTGCAATACAAACTAATTTACTTACGGAATCCAAACGATTAAGTCAACCAGGGTCAGAATCGGTTTACAGATGCAACGATTAAGTTCAGTGCTCCAATGGGTACAATTGGTTGGACAAGACACTTTCCTTGACATCGATGATTCCAACCGAATTTGAAGGTGTAAATCATCGAGTATTTTATTTATTCCTTAAAATATATGTTTCGATATATTTACTTTTATATTTATATTTAGGCAGGGCAGGGATTAATATTTCTGGTAAAAGGAAAAAAAAAATGTAAAAATTTCATATTTCTATAGTGTCATAAGTTCATCCGTTTTAAATTAAATTAGTAGATGATTTAATTTATTTTTATAATGTTCTTTTTTCTTAAATTATATACGGAAAGGAGATGAAATAGAATTAGAGTAAGTTTATTTTAATTGAGTCTATCAAATTAGTAGATGATTTAATTTATTTTTATAATGTTCTTTTTTCTTACATTATATACGGAAAGGAGATGAAATAGAATTAGAGCAAGTTTATTTTAATTGTAAATATTTACAGAGGGAAAGAAGTTAAATTATTTTTTGAGATTTTTTAATAAAATTATATAGATGAAAATTAATTTATTATCATAATTTTTTAATTAAATTTTATTTTTTTCTCAAATGTGTTCCATAGTATATATAAAAAATTAACCATACTTATTTCGTAATTAAGAAGAATATTAAAGCATGTAGCTATATTTTGGGAACACATTTCCAAAAACATAACGGATGAGCTTTAAGGGAACACATTTCCCATTTGCTTGTTTGTCGTATTCCAAATTTGGAAATGTTCATGGAATGCAAGTTAAGTCATGAATGATCAATGATAGGCTTTGAACGATGAATTTATATATATATAATATAACGATAATGTCGCCAACACCACTTCATTGCTAGAATGCTGGACAAATATCGGCCCAGGAACTGTCAACATGGAGCTCTCTGATTTGCAGTTCGGTAACGAGTTATTTCACAGACTCTGACGCAGGTGTGTCCTCGAATTAGTTAACTTTCATTTTAATGCTAATTTTTTATATGCGATGTTTTCGTTTGAGATTTTTTGTTTACAAATTTTTACTATGCTTAATTTTAGTTTTTAACGATAAATAGGATTAAAATAAGTTAATTACTCGTGTATGAGGAGTGGGTTAAACTTAGAGAGTCATTTAAGTTAATTGAGTGTTGAGGATTAAGTGTTTGAGTGTTGAGTCAAGTGAGTTAAGTGATAGATGACTTTTAGTGTGTGGTTGCATGTCAAGATATTTTAGGCTTGATAGATGACTTTTAGTGTGTGGTTGCACGTAATTGCATGTCAAGATATTTTAGGCAAGTCGCTAGTTGGAAAATGTTAAATACTCTTCACCGGGTTCATTGTAAGTATCATGTTTTGTGTGATCAATAGAAGACTTGCAACTCGTGGAATTGTGTGTGAAATTTTTGCTTTGTCTCCTCTATCTATCCAACAAATTGGTATCAGAGCTAGATAATTTCAGGAGTGAGAGAGCCTACAGCCGCACCCTGCAGAGCCGTAATGTGTGAGTGATTAACCATGGTCGAAAGGAAAAGGTTGAGAATAAAAAAAAATTATGTTGTCGAGCGATACGTTGTAGCTTGTCAACTTTTATTTTTTGAACAGAGCGAGGGCCGAAAGCCCAAGTAAGTAAACTCGTTCGCGTGGAAGTCAGTGAGTCGTTTGCTAATTAAAGAGAGTCGCAGCTTTGGCTGTCGTTATAGCCTCCAGTTCTTTGGAGTGGAATTCGTACGTTGAAGAAAAGTCAACATAAATAAAAGTCAAGGCGGAAGAAAAAATTTCGAAAAAAAGTGAAGAGCAAGAGAAAATTCACGCGGCCAAGTCACGTGGTAATATAAGAGAAATTTTTGGTGAAAGATGGCTTTCTCAAATTTCCAGCCACAGTTCCCACCATTTACAGGAAAGGATTATGATGTGTAGACCATTAAGATGGCGACCACGTTGCAGGCACATGATGTTTGAGATTATGTCCAGCTTGGGTTTTCAAAACCTAAGGATGAAGCAGCGGAAGGAGCTCTCTGTAAAGCAAAGAGGGAACAATGGAAGAAAGATAAGAAGAATAATGCACAAGCATTGCAACTTATCTAGCAGGGAATGGACCGAGTAGTGTTCCAGAAGATTATGATCATGTCTTCAGCGAAGGAAGCATGGGATACTTTGGCGATAAACTATAAAGGTATGGCCAAAGTCAATATTGTTAAGTTGCAGAATACTAGGAGAGATTTTGAAAGTCTGTAGATGAAGGAGACAGAGGGCATCGATTCTTTCATGAATTGGGTCATAACTGTCGTAAATCAGCTAAAAATTTATGGTGAAAACATTAAAGATCAAACAGTGGTTGAGAAGATCCTCAGATCTTTGTCTGCGAAATTTGATGTTGTGGTAGCAGCCATAGAAGAAGCCAAGGATTTGGCATCATTAACAGTTAATGAGTTGATGGGATCACTTCTATGGCATGAGGCAAGGATAGACAAAAATAAAGATTCCACTTTAGAGACTGCCTTCAAAAGTCAGCTTTCTATTTCAAGAGACAGAGGTCGAGGCAGAAGTAGATCGAGAGGCAGAGGATGAAGCGAAAGATATGGTGGTCAAAGAGATGGCCGAGAAGAGCATGAAAATGAAAGTGGAAGCAACTGCAGAAGCTTCAACAATAATCAAAGAGTTGAAAAATCAAAGGTGAGATGTTATTTTTGCAATAAATTCGGTCATTATGCTCATGATTGCAGGAAGAAGATAGCTAATCAAGGGAACCAGAGAGCTAATGTCACTATCAAGAGTAATAACTCCAAGTTCCTAGCTTTCCATACCATGCATTAACCTTTTGATACTGTGTGGCTATTAGACAATGGTTACAGTGACCACATGACAAGCAACAAGAATTTGGTTGTGAATTTCGATCAATCTATGAAAATAGAGGTAAAGTTGGGGACTGACAAGACTGTGGAATTAGATGGAAAATAAATGGTCAACATTCTGACCAAGCAAGCAGAGCCGAAGACAATCTCAAAGGTATATTATGTTCCTAGTCTCAAACATAATTTCATAAGTGTTGGTCAATTGACACAGAAAATGATACAGAGTTATCTTTCAAGGTTAAGAATGTGTTATATATGACAAGCCCCCAAGAAAGCAGTTGATAACAAAGGTGCAGATGACGAGGAATAGACTCTTTCCTCTAATTATGAATTACAGTGGTCAGATGAGTTCTTTTATAGTTGCATGTTTTGATGATTATTGGTCATTGCACTTTCGATTTGGACACTTGCACTTTTTTGGTTTAAGATTGCTGCAGCAGAAACAGATGGTCAGAATATTACCTCCCATCAAAGAACCTGCCAGTACTTGTGAGTGTTGCATCTTGGGAAAGCAACACCGTGAAAGTTTTCTGAAGGGAGTTGCATATAGAGCAAAAAAACCTCTTGAGCTAGTGCATACAGACTAGTGATTGAAAAATGTTGGCTTGATGGGGCCTGACCTAGGTTCAGAGTTATTCAACCAAACAAATCCCTATACTAGATGCTGGAACCAAGTTTCCGCACCCTTGAGATGTATGAGGGGTTGATTTAGTCCAACTGTGACTACCTTCGTGCAGGTTACTCGCGCACTTTCCTGACCAGCGAGGCTTTCACGCCCTGTTATATTCACCTTTGCGCAACCCTAACCAGGGGCTGTGAAGCTTTCGCACTATTAGAGCAGCGATCTGCGCTATTTCCCCAAGTTACACTACAAATCTTACTTATCTTCTTATAATAGTTAGTTATCTTCGCGTGAACAGACACTTTATCTTATATTCATTTATTCAACATATTCATATAAGTTCGCGCAGCAAATAAACATTAAACTTGCAATTCATACCCCATATACTTCAAAGCATAAAACATGAAACGATACACAAAAATAATGTAAAATGTCTCTTTATTAATGCTTGAATCGGTTACAGACTCAACCTGCCCTGCTCACTCAGTTGCAGGGGTCCACGCACTCAGCTGCGGACTACTAGGCCTCTGTGCACCCAGCTGCACAACCTTCTCCTATTCTACGACCCAAAGACACAACTTTACACTTTAGCCTCAATTCTTCCTCATTAGATCTTCTTCTATTCCTTCTATATGATGTCTCTTTACACTTAGAGCCTCGCTATATTTATACAATCCCATGGTCCGCGGACCATGGGTAGAACTCTCAAGCCGACATTATATGTACAAAAGTAAGGGCGGACAACCCTATGATTCAATTTCAACTTCGCGCTCCATGCCCACAAATCGCGGAGTCTCTACATCGGACTCAGTCAAAACTTGGGCTTTAAGCCCCAAAACTTGCCCTCGGGGGGATCCCACGCCCAACAGGCCCCCAACACAAACGTCGTGATTCGTCCTCGAGTCACTCTGTCGGTGTGGAGATCTTCACACGGAGACTTCCCAACTCTGCTCGGACTGTTGCAAGTTCGGTAACGCACTGAGTGGTTGCCTGTTGTATCTCCTCTACGCGTTGTTCCAAGACCGCGGTGTTGGAACTGCTCCCCTGTATTTGTTCCTGTGTCCCCTTCATCTGCACGAGCTTGCCTTCAATTGTTACTATGATTACACAGGCTTGGTTGATCCTCTGTATAAGGGCCACCATTTGCGCGGTCCCTTTGACGTTGTCATACTGTTGTTGTAGCTCACGCGCCTATATTTCTAAGCGCTGTATGTTTGGGTCCTCTTGCAAAGTGGTAAGGACCTCGAACGATTCTTCCAACATTTTGGTGTAGTCCCTCACTGCACTGTTGATCTCCTCCATCCCCGATTTAATGGCGTTGCTACATTGTTCCCTTACCTCTGGAGGAATTGAAGGTTGTGCCTTCAACCGCAGCTCTATTATCTGAAGGTTCTCGCGCCTCGCGCACTCCTGCTGCTAACCTCTAAATGTGTGTCGTTGCTGGTGCTTCTGCTGGGATGGCAAACTCAGGGACCATCTGGCAAGCCTCCTCAACCACTTGCACCATCTGTCGGTTTTGCGCCACAACTTCATCATGCTGCAGGCTCAATTGTTCCATGTTGATTCTTTGTTCACTCAACACCTGTAGCACGCGGCCCTCCCTAGCTCGTAGCTCTGCAGTCACTCCGTCCTGCAGGACATAGAGCGTCTCCTGAGGGAGCGCAGCCATGTTGATTCCTACCCCTTTCAACGCACTGACCATAGGCCTATCAGCCTCGTTTTCTATAACCAATGCCCCCTCTGGCAACACTATTGTGTTGGTTGTGCGGGCGCGCAACATTTCCTCAATCACGGTCGTTCCTACTGCGAGGCTGGTCAAGAGAGTACCAGCCTGGGGAGTGCGCACCTACAACTCCTGAATCTGTGTCTAGAGGGAGTACCAGCCTGGGGAGTGCACACCTACAACTCCTGAATCTATGTCCGGAGTGCCCCCAACATAATCTGATTCTCCTCTGCCAACTACTGGAGGACTTCCGCGATGACTTCGTGCACTGTCTCCCCTATATCGTGCAGATCTCCCTCAGTGAGGGTGATCGAGTCAAAAGAAGTCTTAGACGCTTTCGACTTCTTTCACGGCCCCACCTGCTCTCTCAGGCACTAGCATTTAACTATGTTGTCATTGTTTGTAGGTCTGCGCCACCCTCCTCTGTCTCTGTCTCCATTTCTTGTTCCTGCTTAGGCGAAGGTGACTTCTGGCCCTCGCGCTCCTTCTCTGCTGCCTTCTATGCTTCTGTTGCGGCCTCTTTTCTTCTCTTTTTTGCCAACTGTGCCATCTGTAGTTTTGTCTCCTCCTCCTTTCGCTATGCAGCAAACTTTTCTGGTTCCATCGCGGAGGTGGCTGGAGCGTGCCACTCTGGTGGCCATGCCTCAAGTACATCGAAGATAACATCATCTGTGGCCATGTACGGGAGCTAATTCCACTTCTTCGCGGGGTCCTTGCGCGCCCTGATGTAGACGTGGTGGAAGTCTACCTTGAACTCCGCGAAGCTTTGTAAGTTGTTATAGATAGTGGGCGATAACCGCGACTTGCAGTTAATCCCCATTCTGATGTTCATCTCCATGAACACCCAGAATATTTTACTGTCTCGGATCCGATGCACGTCTTTAGTGGCCCACAACGAAGCGTACTTCACGGCCTCCGGGAGATCCCTCGCAATTGTGGGGAACTAGCTGTCCTCAGGCAATTCCCCAGCCACCAACACTATGGACAGCAAAAGCCATGCATAGTGGAAGGTTTTCCCCTGTTCCTGTGCCTCACGAAAATTCTCCAGGAACTCCTTGCACAAGAATTCGGACCAGTTAAACTAGACCCCCTCTGTGCACTGCTCGGCAAGTGCAACCACCAGCGCGGGCACCTCATCCACGCGGCACTTCTGCATGACCTTACCCACCAGTATCTGAGTCACAACTCTGATTGCCTTGTTGTTGATACTGGAGATCGTGTAGCCCCTTTTTCTTCTCCAGCTTGTATTTCTTTTTCATGGCCTCCGCAATGGCCAAATCACTACTTTTACCCTCCGAAATGTCTGTTGGGTCTTCCCCTTTACAAGGGAGTCGGGTAATTCAATGGATTAGGTGGTCCGTGATGGGGATGGGCTCCTCTAGCCACAAACACCCACCATGCACCAGGAAGAGCAGCTGCCTAATGACGAAGATAGTCACTGGGGCGCAATGGTAATGTGGCACCCAGAGCAAGTTCAAAAACCTTGCCTTTTCAATTCCGTGTAACCATTGGCGCGGCTCCAACTCTATGACTCCCGCCATGCTATTTTTCTTCGGCTTCATGAGCTACGCGGTCGCCAAGTGAGGGAATTTCTCGTGGTTGGCAAGATCCCAATCTTCGAACTTCAAACTCGGTACCCGTCCCAAGTGTGTTCCTTCAAAAATGATATTGTCTGGGAGGAGCAGAGTCTGCAAAGAGCTCTTTCTCTCATCAAGGTCCTTGGGCACCTTTTCCTTCCCCTTCCGTGGAGGAACATATGCGGGTAGCCTAGTTGGAGGGTGCACGCCCTCGGTTTCTTCCTCCATGTCTTCGTCCTCGTCCTCTTTGATCAGGATGTCCTCAAGATCTTCCTCCTCCTCATTGGTTTCCAAATTAACCGCTTTCCCTTTTTCCTCCATGGGCAATTTAGTTCTTAGCATATTTTGAGGAGACATGCGCACCGGAATCATGGACTGCTTATCTTTCTTGGGCCTCGGCGTGCGCGGCGATTTAGGGATTTCCGCAACTATCCTGGCGCTCTCAGGGGCATCTTCTACTATCATGGCCTGCGTGGCCTCTTCGGTGGTCATTTCTCCGATTTCCCTGGCTTCTTCAGACACTGCCATTCTGTTTGTCCAAAAATCTCTCAACTGCGCCACCAGGTGCTCAAACAACGCTCTCAACAAGTTAAACCGGTCTTGGTTCAGAATATTTTGGGCATACGATAGATCAATTCAAAAATGGCCAAGTGTTCTTCGTTGGGCATCCCTTTGCAATTTATAGCGCCTTTTGAATTCAAATTCGACCGTTCCCCCAAATCTGGTCCATTAATGCTCCCTTGGCGGCATATTTTCTCAAATATTTCCCATAAAGCTCGTCTTAAATGCCTATCGCCCGCTCCATTTGGTCTCAAGTCAAGCATCACATTGTGAATAGTGACTACAACGGTCAATTTCTAGCCAACCGCGTGGCAGCGTAGCCACCCTTGCACTGTCGCGGACCCCGTGACATTTCGCTCTTGTGCGCAGCCCTGACATTGCGCAACTCTCTGGCAGAGTAGTTTATAGTCCTGCGCCTCCTTCCAACTGCCTGGAGCGCTAAGACTATACTTCCCACGGCTAGTCAGGTGGCCGGGCCACTTGTATACGGCTTCAACCAACCATCAATCACTTTTTTTGGGAAAAATCCACCTTTTATTTTTACGGCTTGCGTCGCGCACCTCACCATCTGCATCGCGCCATCATCGGTGATCCCTCTAGTAATATACAATCAAATCCAAGGCATCAAGCTGATCAACTGTCGCGTAGTCCCCAAATTTGTCAACATAATCGTGTGCACCCTGTTTTATCACCACAGTTTTCTTATCAAGAAAATCCTTCTTTATTTCTTCCTCAATCTTCTTGACTTCCGCTTCCATCAAAGCACTTTTCTCCCTTAATGATCAAGAGCTCAAGACCAAGTGTCGAAAAATGCTCAAAAATGAAACTACTCAGAACTTGTTCGAACCTAAATGACCGAATAGAGCTCGTCCTCCTGATTCTGGCGTCACGAACGGTTCGAAAAACGGACTCCGTATGCAGAAGTTGTGATAAAAAGAAAATCGCCCAATGACCCTTAATTTTGAATTTTTTTCAAAAAAAATTAAAATAGAATATTCCACAAAATATTTCTTGAAATATTCCAAAAAATATTCCCGAAAATATTCCAGAATTATTCCATTCTGACCGGCCAATAAAATGCTGCCACGTGGCACAGGTGACATCAGCATTATGGGCGCATATATTAAAATTTTGCATTGGTGCAGATTGAACAAGCAACCACCAACTACCAAACAAAACGCCTTCACTGTTACACCACAAGCGCTGGACGTGAAATGGAATGGTGGAAATTCCTATTTAAACTTGGAAGTCCGCTAACCACCAGGTACGAAATTCAATGCCACAAACTGCGCCCGTAAGAACCAGTCACATGCGAAGTTAAACTGCAGTTAGCCTGGCAGTTATGGTGGATTTAGCAAGACTATTGGCGGTGGTGCCAATTTTGGTGGCCGCCCCAAATTTAGCGGGGTTATCTGGTAGTTAGCCAGTTTTAGTGGAGTTTCTTCAGGGGCTAACTGGAGAAAACTTTAATGAGCCATAACTTTGGCTAGGAAAGTCCTTTTTGGACAAATTTTTTTATTTTATTTTGGGTCTCTTCGACCTTTTGAAGCCATTGGCATAGGTTTCACAGTCATCTGAAGTTGGTTGCAGGTGTTTTTGCTTCGTAGAAGTTCTAGGAGCCACTAGGGCCAAATCAGTTTGGGCGCTGCATTGGAATGTGTGCAGCTATTGAATGTGAAACGAAGGTCATTCTTGAAGGTTTTCAACGTTCTGAATCCATTTCTATAGCTTGTTTTTCTTTTCAGACATTATTCTCACTGTTTAGCTTCAGGGAAGCTTTCAGGGCCACTAGGTTGATTTTAGTGCTTGCGCTGTTTGGGGTTGTACTCATCTGTTTTTGGTGATTCAAAAGCCTACTTCTTCTGTTTTCGACCTTTTGAGTCCATTGGAAGAGGTTTCAGAACCATTTTAGGTCATCTTCACCTCGAATTTATCTATATAAGTTTAAAGGGCCACTTGGGGAAAGTACTATTTAAGGTACAAATTTCACTATTTTGTGCTTGGGGAAGAACATTCTTAGCTATTTTCTATCTTCTTATTTTGTATTTACAGTTAGATCTGTCTTTAGGGACACTTATATTCTTGTATTAGCCTTTGCAGCTTTATTAATACAAGAGGACAAGCCCAGTTTGAGAGGCTTGGTCCAGCAGATGTAGCCCAGGAGGGGTGAACTGCTTTATCATCTTTGTGTCATTATTTGCTAAAGAAATCATGCTAAACAAATCTGATATGATGTGTAAAACAACAAATTTAAATAACTTGCATCTACACATAAACACCTAAACAACTGCTCAGACTTGTTTGTTTTATTCCGCATGACATCAAGCTTCAAACATGAGTATGTTAATGACATCTGAGTGTTTACTTCTGTTATTTATTTAGGCAGAGCCTGTAGAGGGCCAGGTAGCCTCTAGATCTCATCCTCTCTTTAGAGGTGACATATCCGGTATATGCCCCTACAATCTATCTATGTATAAGAAATAAGAAATTCCCACATTGTTAGATTTAAACTTGGAGTATTTTTGCACTCATTTACATAAATGGAAATGGATACCTTGCACCTTTTTTCAAGTACATTTCATTTTCAAATCAGGTTGGTATCAGAGAACTTGGTTTTCTTGATTGACATCACAATAGCTTGATTGTATAGCTTGAAAGGTGTTTAAAGCAGTGTAGAAGATTGGCAAGTTGTTTGAGTTTGCTGAAGTTTGGGGATAGCTACTGATTAGCTAAGTTTGGGAGAAGACAAAAAGGAATAGAAGATATTTTCCTTACCCCAAAGGACCTCAAAACCATTCCAAGAATTCCATTTGAGTTGATTTGATGATGGCTGCTTGAACAATATTTTCACTTGATTTGTGTGTTGTTGGCTGCTTGAATATGTGATGGTTGTAAAGACATTTGGGTGAAAAAGCTTTGTCATTTGTTTTGAAAAGCTTTAAGAACATTGTTGAAGTTAATTTTTTCATTGACATCATAATGACAACTTCTACAAGTGAAGTTTCCTCCTTCACAAGGTTCTTCGATGAGGATATGAAGCGAACATTGTTGAAGTTAATTTGTTCATTGACATCATAATGACAACTTCTACAAGTGAAGTTTCCTCCTTCACAAGGTTCTTCGACGAGGATATGAAGCGTGAATTCCTTATATTGAAGGATATGGTGCAGATCATGTTTGAGGATAAAAGAGAAAACACGAAGCTTCATGAAAAATTGTTGGCCATGAAGCAGGAGAAAGAAGAAATTCTTCAAAGATTGCATGATATGAAGTTGCAGCTTCATTAAGCCCAAGAGGCTTTGACCAAGAACATGCGTGAGAAATAGGTAATCCATTCTGATTTGTCTTCAGTTTCCTCTTTAGAAAGATGTGTTGGATCTTCCAAAAAGCATACAAGGGGAGTAGGATCCAAGTTAATGATTAAGATGGGTTATGAAGGCAAAGAATTAGGAAAGCATGCACAAGGTATGATAGAACCCCTTTCTGTTGGGGAATGACCCAAGAATCTTGGAATTGGTTATGTGCAATCTAATGGCGAAAACTCAAAGCCATGAAGGCATATGAGGCTAATTTAAAGAGAACTTTTGTTCCAAGTTCCATGATACAAATATGTCAAATTTGTTTCAAAGATGATTGCCATTGTTTTAAGCCTTTTTTGTAGCAAGAAGATGGTAGACATGCAGCTTATGGCAAGCATGCAATGTTAGGTAGTTTTCAAGACAAGACCGATGATGTTAGTTTGCAATTGAAAGTTGAAGCCTCTACTAGTTCATCTCCTCATGGAGCAAAAAAGGATGAACATGCAAAGCAGCACAAGAGGTATAAATCTTCTCATGACAATTCGATTGTGTTTCTGCAAGGCATGAAAATATTTCATGCTTTAATGGGAAAAAAATTTCTTGTACATATTGTGGTCAATTTAACCATCATGTTTCGAGATGCTGGATGAGGAAGAAAGCACACAGGGAACAGATGAAGCAAAGACTACTTTCAAAGAAGGTGCATAAGATTTGCATTTTTTGCCAAAAGAGGGGACATGTTGTCTCTCATTGTTGGATTTTACATCCAACTTGTCGTCCCACACACATGCAGCAGGAGGACAAGAATATTGGCAAAGGTGGAACCACAAATTCCATTATCGATGTGGACAGGGAAGTTTCACATGAGGAAGAACTGTAGCAGCGAAAATCACCATTGAAGTGGCTTGGTAAGAAGTGGATGGACTTCTTAACACAGTAAGACGTACTCCTTTTGTAAATACACAAACTTTGGATGTATGCATGTTTTTTTATGTTGTTGCAAAAATTCGCCATGGAGGTAAAAAATGAGTATGGTACTCACTATTATTGCAACAATGTTTTTCATTTCAGCTCTTATCACCCACATATTGTTTTTTTGGTTGATGTACCTGTTGGTCTTTGAAAAGAAGAGTTGAAGTTACACCTATACATAGAGGTGGTAGGTGTATTTTTCGAACTGTATATAGTTCATTGTACATGATACATGCATATGTGTTTATAAATGTATCTTGTTGTTGGTCGACTAATGTCGCTTGTGAGCACACTTTTTACATTGTCGATTGTGTCGCATATTGTTTATTGACTTGTGTATTTTGTGTCGCACATACTTATCAATTTGGTGCCGATTATGGCATGCATGTTTTCAACTTGTGTCGATTGTGTCACTTATGTTGTCGACTTGTGTTGATCATGTTGCATATGTTTTGTCGACTTGTGTCGGTTGTGTACACACTTGCTACATTTATGGTTGAGTCCATTGTTCAGCACATTTCAGGTCAACTTGTCGTTGATGATTGTCTTGTTGCACAAGGTACCTTTGGTGTCATTTAGTGCAGGGAACGAAATTGGTGCAAAGCAATGCTCAATTCCATGAGCTGGAAAAGCATGCAAGCAAAGAGGGCTCAAATTTCAGCATGGGTCTCTACTTGGTTCTTTATGGTTTGCTTACTTTTTTTGTTCGTGAATAGAACCATTGTACTTCTTTTAAGAAGTTTTTGCAGCACGTATCCCAAGATTTTGGGACGAGCATTTGCATTACTTTCATCATGCTACAGCTGATACATGCATTCTTCTACAACTACTTCATTTTTGGAAGTTTGTTGTGGGTATTGTCCTAAGTCGCATTCAGATTTCTTTTTGAGAAAGAGGTCGCCATTGATGAGCATAGTGACATTGGTAAGCCTGCATATTCAGTGGGAGAATTCAACTCATACATCAGCAAGTGTCATTGCTCAGATTTGTATGGCGAAAGAGCTTGATCGGGATTCGACAAGTACTTGGCTTATTCAGCAAAAATTCACCATGACAAAAGTTAGCAAGACAGTAGATTTTGGATATATTTTGCTCATTTGGCTGAACAGAAGAGGATGTTTTGTTCTCTCATTTGTTGTACAATTTAGTTCAAATATTTCAGTAAGTTTTTGGGATCCAAAAGCCTCTCATTTGGGAGTTGTGATCAGGAGCTCAAGACCAAGTGTCAAAAAATGCTCAAAAATGAAAGTGTTTAGAACTGGTTTTAACCTGAATGACTGGATAGAGCTTGTCCTCCTAATTTTGGTGTCGTAAATGGTTCGAAAAACAGACTCCGTATGCAGAAGTTATGTTAAAAAGAAAATCGCCCAATAACTCTTAACTTTGAATTTTTTCCAAAAAAAATTAAAATAAAATATTCTACAAAATATTCTCAAAAATAAAAAAATACTACCACGTGGCGCAAGTGACATCAGCGTTACGGACGCATATATTAAAGTTTTGCATTGGTGCGGATTGAACACGCAACCACCAACTACCAAACAAAGCGCCTTCACCGTTACACCACAAAGGCTGAACATGAAATATAATGGCGGAAATTTCTATTTAAAGCTGGAAAACCGCTAACCACCAGGCACGAAATTCAATGCCACAAACTGCGCCCGTAAGAACCGATCACATGCGGAGTTAAATTGCAGTTAGCCCGGCGGTTATGGTGGATTTAGCGGGACTGTTGGCGGTGGCGCCAATTTTTGCAGCCGCCCCAAATTTAGCGGGGTTATCTGGCAGTTAGCCAGTTTTAGTGGAGTTTCTTTAGGGGCTAACTGGAGAAAACTTTAATGAGCCATAACTTTGGCTAGGAAATTCCTTTCTGGATGATTTTTTTTTATTTTGGGTCTCTTCAACCTTATGAAGCCATTGGCACTAGTTTCATAGCCATATGAAGTCATTTGTAGGTATTTTTGCTTCGTGGAAGTTCTAGGAGCCACTAGGGCCAAATCAGTTTGGGAATTGTATTGGGATGTATGCAACCATTGAATGTGAAAAGAAGGTCATTCCTGAAGATTTTCAGCATTCTGAATCCATTTCTATAGCTTGTTTTCCTGTTGAGGCATTATTCTCACTGTTTAGCTGCAGGGAAGATTTCAGGGCCACTAGGGCCATTTCAGTGCTTGAGCTGTTTGGGGTTGTACTCACCTGTTTTTGGTGATTCAAAAGCCTACTTCTGTTTTTTTCAACCTTTTGAGTCCATTGGCAGAAGTTTTAAAACCATTTGAGGTTATCTTCACCTAGAATTTCTCCATAGAAGTTTAAAGGGCCACTAGGGCCACTTGGGGAAAGTACTTTTTAAGGTACAAATGTCATTGTTTAGTGCTTGGGGAAGAGCATTCTTAGCTATTTCCTATCTTCTGATTCTGTATTTACAGTCAGATCTGTCTTTCGAGACACTTATATTCTTGTATTAGCCTTTGCAGCTTTATTAATATAAGAGGACAAGCCCAGTTTGAGAGGCTTGGTCCAACAGATGTAGCCCAGGAGGGGTGAACTGCTTCATCATCTTTGTGTCATTATTTGATGAAGAAATCACGCTAAACAAATCTGATATAATGTGTAAAACAACAAATTTAAATAACTTGCATCCACACATAAACACCTAAATAGCTGCTTAGACTTGTTTGTTTTATTCCGCAAGACATCAAACTTCAAGCATGAGTATGTTAATGACATCTGAGTGTTTACTTCTATTATTTCTTTAAGCAAAGCCTGTAGAGAGCCAGGTAGCCTCTGGATCTCATCCTCTCTTTAGAGGTGACATATCCGGTAAATTCCCTTACAGTCTATCTTTGTATAAGAAATAAGAAGTTCCCACATTGTCAGATTTAAACTTGGAGTATTTTTGCACTCATTTACATAAATGGAAATGGATATGTTGCACCTTTTTTCAAGTACATTACATTTTCAGATCACTTAACCACACTCTTTCTTTCATGAGTTCTTGGAGCCTAAGATCACTCTGTTGGATTTCTTCATCAAGTCCCAAACGTTCTTGTTCCCACATTGTCAGATTTAAACTTGGAGTATTTTTGCACTCATTTACATAAATGGAAATGGATATGTTGCACCTTTTTTCAAGTACATTACATTTTCAGATCACTTAACCACACTCTTTCTTTCATGAGTTCTTGGAGCCTAAGATCACTCTGTTGGATTTCTTCATCAAGTCCCAAACGTTCTTCTTCGTTTAGCTGCGCGATCCCTTCTTCCAAGGCTCCGCAAACCATCATATCCATGGGCACTGCTATACGCGGACTAGGCATAATATACCCTATTGGGACTACAGTGTTTGCTCCATAGGCCAACCTAGAAGGCGTCTGTCTCGTTAGTTTCTTGTACGTTGTCCTATAAGCCCACAAAATTGTTGGTACACGCAGGTCCCAATCGCTTTGCTGCACACTATATACCCTATTCAGTGCTTCACACACTTTGTTAAAGGCTTCGGTGTGGGTAACCTTCTGCACTCTCATTCTTTCCACATTTTGTCGTCCCAATTGGAGGGACCATTCGCGCAATTGCCTCGCCAACACATGCTTATTGACCGTGTTCCCCAACATGAAGTCCATGTGCATATGCCTAGGTTGTTTAGCATATGCCTATACCCACCTGAACAAATGCACGCGCGGACCATCCTGTACATTGTATTTATCTGTTAGCCACTATTAGCTCTACTACATTCCTTAAAGCTGGATGCCAACTTGGCCCTTGGTCGTGCTCAAAAGAGGCTCGTGGTGGTAGCCCTCACCTTCCCCTTTTACCTCTCCTACCCTCCTTTGTCCTTTCTTCCCGTGTTTTCAGTCTAAACCATGGTCCAAGCCCTTATCCCGAGCTTTAATACACACAAAACCCATAAGTAGAGGGCCCCTCGCTCTTTAGCCCGAAACCTCATATCACCATAACTCGTGTAGTCCCGTGCCTTCGCCTAATCCTCAAATTCACTGTTGCCCTATCATAATAGTCAGAAACCTGTGAAATTAACCCCGCGTCGTTCGATCATTGCATCCCGATCTAACGGTCTCCGCGTTTTTCCCCCGCACATTAAACCTCGTGCACGTTCCCCGCCATCTGACCATTCGTCGCATGATCCGACGGTGATCGCGCCTCCCGCTGCCGAAAGCTGCACACTCGTTAGCCCGCGGGGAAAGCGGTTTCCCCACTGTCACATCCGCCACGCGTTGCAATTTTATTGCATCGCACCCCTGCATACGGATACCGCCCACCTCCGATAGGCGGTGCGATAATACCGCTTACCGCCTGTTTGTACGTCTCCCGCACGTTAACCCCCATACCACTTTCCCGCGCGATAGCCGTTGGATCTGCCACGGGAAAATCTAATGGCTCTTGACCGCCCGCTCCCGCTCCCGCCCGATAGCCGTCGGATCTGCCCGACCGCAATCCGACGGCCCTTGTTTCTCCATCCTGTTTCCTCCCGATAGCTCCCTTCGATATGATCCCCGCCGTCGAACCATGCGATCCAACAGCTGAGCTTTGTCCCTGTCATAGCCATGATGCCCATGTCCTTAGCCTGTACCATGCTCCTGAAGGACAGAAACGGCCATCTATCAGTGTTTGGCACATTTACTCTTCAACTACTACATTCAAACAAGAGAGGATGGCCAAGAACAAAAAGGACGGCCTCGAGCAGATCAAAGCATTAATCAGTTATGGGACTTCCTTCAGCCAACACTCCACCTTCTCAGAGAAGGACCGCTGAACTGCAGAAGTGGTCAATTTGTCCATTAAAGCCAGGAGATTGTAGCAGAGACTCCATCAGAGAGTTAATTGACCCCTCCACGCATAGCACAGCAACATATCTTTGTAAAAAAACTCTATATATACCCAGAACACAGATGTAATCAGGGTTGATGGATATTGTTTTGATGTAAAGTTCAACTTCTGGAGATTGTAACTATTGTGATACCTGCAGTTTCTAGTCTTCATTTTCAGCTAATACAAGCTTCTTTTCTATTAATTGCTCACTTTCCACTTCTTCTTTGTTCCAGGTTGTGCCTGTTATGCATTTTTCATGTGCTCTTAATGTTTAGCATTAGAGGGGCTGTCATGCCACCTCTGTGTTAGAATCTAGTAAGTATTATTGAATGTGTATGCAGGTTCTATTGTTTTAATGCTAGAGAGTTGTCATCCTGTCTATGCATTAGGAAATAGATTTGCAGGCCTCTTTACTAGTTGCATCTGGCCATCACATGGTCTTGTGCATCTGCTAGTGCAATCAATATTCTCCATCTTCACTTATTCCTCAAACTGTGAGTAATTGGTGGTCTAAAACCTTGTAGTCTGGGGGTGTTCACTCATGTCTGGGGTTAAGCATAGTAGAAGTGGTTATCTGGCTTGAATATGCATCATTCCTTCCATTCATCCACTTATTTTCCAACATTTTTGTTGAGTTTGTAATGTTCCTGAGCATCTCTAAGATACAACCTAGGAGAGTTTCTTGGGGTGATAACATTAATTGGCGCCGTTGCCGGGGAAAGGAGATTGAAGCTCAGCTTCCCTGGGAGAACGACACAGTTCCAGATTTTGATGAAAGATAAGGTTTGGGCACATTTCTGGTTGTAATCATCTATCTAGCAACTCCATTGGAGGAAGACCAACCTTTGGCGACTCCACATTGCAGTTCTGGTTCAGTTTGTGAGGCAGGCTCGGAGAAATCTTCAGAAATCACTAGCTGAACCAGTGCCTGATCCTGAGAAGATCATTAATTAGAAGAAAGTATCGTAGAAAGGAGCATCAGGACCAGGTAAGCCTTAGATATTCCATGTATCTTTGTTAGTGAAAGTCACCTTCAGAGATTCATTTAGCTCCTTATTCATTCATTTCCCTTTCAGACCTCAGTTCAAAGAAGCATCCATGTTGTCCATCATATTCCTTTGTCTCTGTCATTCTTTTCATTGATTCATACCACTCAATATACCAGTATCCTTCCACTTACCTCAGTCATGGCAGGCCAGCAAGCCCTCACAAAGATAGAAAGAATAGTTGCTGCTAGGTATGGACCACTAGTCTTGCCTGTCCCTTTGAATGCCATGCCTGCAGGAGATTATCAAGAATTTATGCCTAAGTTTACTGGTACAGGAGGAGTAACAGCTGAAGAGCACCTTGAGGCCTTTTATAGCTATGCTGATAACCTAGATATCAATGAAGAGGATGTGTGGATGAGGGTTTTTGTTCAAAGCCTAGATGGGGAGGCTAGAAAATGGTTTAGAGAATTACCCCTTAGGTCTATTGCAAACATTGAGGCCTTAGATGATGTGTTCCTAAAGAACTGGGGGGATAATAAGGATCTGCTCTACTATCATACCGAACTTGGGAACTTGCAGAGAGAAGATGGTGAGCTGCTGTCTGATTTCAATAAGAGATTCAACCATATATACAACAGAATGCCATGTGAAGTAAAACCTACCCCTGCTTCTGACATGCTTACTTATGCCAATGCCTTCGATTCTCAGTTCTACCTGCTGTTAAGAGAAAGAAGATGTGCTTCTTTGGTTGATATGCAAACTGTAGCCTTTGAAGTAGAAGCAAACATCATTGCTGCAGAAAGACTCGAAGGTGATGCTGAAAGGAGAAGACAGGGAGGAGAATCCTCATCATCCTCAGATCCTCAGATCGACATATTGGCCAGGATGATAGAGGCATTAGCCTCTGAAGTTTCCAAACTAAAAGCTAAGCAATATTCTGAGGAGGCAAGAGCTCCTTGTGACTTTTCTCTTTCAACTCCAAATCCATATAGAGGAGTAAGTGAGCAGTTGCAGATTTTGCAAAGAAGAAAAGATGCAAACGAAGATCAAAGGGTGAAGACCCTTTTACAGAATATAGTCATGGAGGAAGTGCAGTATGGAGAGGAGGAGGTCCATGGTTTGGAAGATAAGGGCAGTGCCCCTTTCCTAACCAGAGCTGCCTATGAAGAAGCATTATCCAGAGGCACTGCTTGTGAGTTTGTTGTAGCTGCAGAACAACAAGCTTATCAGCGGCAGCAGCCAGTAGCAGGTCCCACCATCCTCGAAGAGCCCAAAGCCAGCCCTTTTTCCCATGGCTATGCAGATCTGCAAATTAGCCAACCTGCTTTTGTTCCCAGCCTAGTGATCAATAAGGGAGAGGAAAGCTCCCCATCATCTTATGTTTCTCTGTCTGCTCAAAAGAGAATCCCTCACAGTTTCCCACTAGGCACTGAGGCAGGTAATAGCTCCATTCTCAAGGTTGAGACTGATCACCTCAGTCTTGATATTCTGAAACCTGCTCAAGTGGCCTTCACGCAGATTGAAAAGGCAGCTTATCAGATGACAGAGGAAGAGGGTGCACAGTCTTGGAATTCCTCCTTGGATGTGGACTGTTCTAAGAAAAATAAAGGAGCAGATGATGTCTCTGTGTCCTCCACACATGAACACATTGGTGCACCATTCATATTAATTGTGCAGGTCACAGGTGACAAAGATAAGTACACAGCAACATTGGTTATTCAGCAGGTGTACAGAGGCTCCCATGAAGAGCATCCAAGGAAGAGAGCATACAGAGAGGGGATGAAATTTGATCCTTATCTACCTATTAAGCTCAAATGTCCTAAACTCTTTGAGGTAGATGATAAAATAAATCCAATTTTGCTGATCTATGATGAACCGGCAGAGAGGAGGAGAAACAATTTTGATGGCCCATCAGTTGGCCAGTTTTTGAATATTCATGTTGTTTAAGGTCCTCAGGCCTTAATGATTGTAAGTAGTTTCTTTTTCAGGTTTTTAGTGTAGACTTGGTTTGACTCCATGCCCAATGGATACTAGGCAATGTTTTTAAGCTGGGTTTTGTATGAAGGCATTGGTCTGCAGTTCTTGAGACCTCACATGGAGGATCTCATCCCCAGAAGGAGCCAGTGTTAGCTCTGCTACATTCCTTAAAGCTGGATGCCAACTTGGCCCTTGGTCGTGCTCAAAAGAGGCTCGTGGTGGTAGCCCTCACCTTCCCCTTTTACCTCTCCTACCCTCCTTTGTCCTTACTTCCCGTGTTTTCAATCTAAACCATGGTCCAAGCCCTTATCCCGAGCCTTAATACACGCAAAACCCATAAGTAGAGGGCCCCTCTCTCTTTAGCCCGAACCCTCATATCACCATAACCCGTGTAGCCCCGTGCCTTCGCCTAATCCTCGAATTCACTGTTGCCCTGTCATAATAGTCGGAAACCTGTGCAATTAACCCCGCACCATTCGATCATTGCATCCTAATCTAACGGTCTCCGCGTTTTTCCCCCGCACATTAAACCTCGTGCACGTTCCCCGCCATCCGACTGTCCGTCGCATGATCCGACGGTGATCGCGCCTCCTGCTGCCGAAAGCTGCACACTCGTTAGCCCGCGGGGAAAGCAGTTTCCCTGCCGTCACATCCACCATGTGTCGCAATTTTACTGCATCGCGCCCCCACATATGGATACTGCCAACCTCCGATAGGCGGTGCGATAATACCGCTTACCGCCTATTTGTACGTCTCCCGTACGTTAACCCCCATACCACTTTCCCGCGCGATAATTGTTGGATCTGGCACAGGCAGATCTAACGGCTCTTGACCACCCGCTCCCGCTGCCGCCCGATAGCCGTCGGATCTTCTTGACCACAATCCAATGGCCCTCGTTTCTCCATCCTGTTTCCTCCCGATAGCTCCCTCCGATATGATCCTCGTCGTCGAACCACGCGATCCAACGGCTGAGCTTTGTTCCAGTCATAGCCATGCTTCTGCCATGCTGCCCATGTCCTTAGCCTGTACCATGCTCCCGAAGGATAGAAACAGCCATCTATCAGTGTTTGGCACATTTACTCTTCAACTACTGCATTCAAACAAGAGAGGATGGCCGAGAACAAAAAGGACGGCCTCGAGCAGATCAAAGCATTAATCAGTTATGGGACTTCTTTCAGCTAACACTCCACCTGCTCAAAGAAGGACCGCTGAACTGCAGAAGAGGTCAATTTGTCCATTAAAGCCAGCAGATTGTAGCGGAGACTCCATTAGAGAGTTAATATGGTTAGTGATCAATTATGACGCCTCCACGCATAGCACAACAGCATATCTTTGTAAAAAAACTCTATATATACCCAGAACACAGATGTAATCAGGGTTGATAGATATTGTTTTGATGTAAAGTTCAACTTCTGGAGACTGTAACTACTGTGATACCTGCAACTTCTGGTTTTCATTTTCAGCTAATACAAGCTTCTTTGTTGTTAATTGCTCACTTTCCACTTCTTCTTTGTTCCAGGCTGTGCCTGTTATGCATTTTTCATGTGCTATTGATGTTTAGCATTAGAGGGGTTGTCATCCCACCTCTGTGTTATAATCTAGTAAGTATTATTGAATGTGTATGCAGGTTTCTGTTGTTTTAATGCCAGAGAGTTGTCATCCTGTCTGTGCATTAGGAAATAGATTTGCAGGCCTCTTTACTGGTTGCAGCTGGCCATCACATGGTCTTGTGCATCTGCTGGTGTGATCAGTATTCTCCATCTTCACTTATTCCTCAAATTGTGAGTAATTGATGGTCTAAATCCTTGTAGTCTGGGGGTGTTCACCCATGTCTGGCGTTAAGCATAGTAGAAGTGGTTATCTGGCTTGAATATGCATCATTCCTTCCATTCATCCACCTATTTTCCAACATTTTTGTTGAGTTTGTAATGTTCCCGAGCATCTCTGAGATACAACCTAGGAGAGTTTCTTGGGGTGATAACAACCACATTTGAGGGTTCCCAAAATGCATACGCATCATTCTCCTGCATTCACGCCAGTCCTCAAAACTTGCTTGGTGCATACCCCACCACCTCGTGGGCGTAGCGCGTAGTACCCAGTTCAAGGCTTGGAAACGTTGCTTCTCCAGCACCTCCCTTTCAAATTTTTCCAAGAAAGCATCTACCTCACCTAATCCATCATACGTAGGTAGATATCTCACTTCTGTCGATACACAGCGTAGTGACCTTGTCATCATGTTACAATTAAGTGGGGTTACCTCGTGTAACCAGTTCTTCCATCGCTTTATCTCCTCATTCAAATCTAAACTGCAAGAGCTTTCGTGCTCCCATGAGATCCATCCATCCGTGGTGGGATTTACCCAGTCTTTCTCTCACGTGGTTATCTTGTAGATGCAATCCAAATCGTCATCGCTTTCATAGTCGCATACCGGCTCTGTGTAGCACGATCCTTCTGTAGGGTCCAAAGGTACGACTACACGCAGAGACTTTTTCTCAAAAATCATCTTGCGCTTCTTCATATTAATCACCCCGTTCATGTTAGTGGCCCAATCGATTCCTAAGAGTGCGGGATAGGGATTGCTTTCATCAACAATCTCTATCACTTCAAAGTCTGCTAGTGCGCTTGCCCCTTCAATATCCACGGTGATTCCCTGCAATCTCCCCATGGGTATTATCTTTTGCTGGTTCGCCATTCGCAGCTAGATAGGAGACCATTGCAGCATAGGCCTTCCCATGTGCTCCCATGTCTGCTTTGGCAGAACGTTCACGTCCGACCCTAGGTCTAGAATTACTTAGTCCATCTCATATTCTCCAATCTGTGTGGTCAACCTCATTTCTCTTCCCGTCCTCGTCGCATGCTTTCCAATCTTCCGGACTACACACAGTTCTCCTGGCGCAGTCCCAACGCATCTATTAATGATTTCTTGCAATCCCTTTACAACCTTACTATTGTGCAGTAGCTTCATGCATGTTTCTAGGAACATCGTAAGCATAGATGGGTCCATTTCTAACTCCGATCTATCTTTGCTTCCTGAAGTGGAGGCATCAGCGAACCTCTTCCTAGCTTCCATGAAGGTTTCCTTAGTGTGCTCCAAATCAAACTCTGATTCTTTCATCGGAGCCTTGCAAACCCAAGTACTTTCTTCAAGCTATTTTCCTTTATCATTTCCCATCGTAATTCCACTTCGAAGCACAATGTTCACATTTGGGTCTTCCTCACGCAGCTCAGACCTCATCATCTGCAGATTTTGAGTTGGGGGAGGTTGGAGCGCTCCGTTTTCGTGCAGCCTAGCTATCAGTGTGGGACAATCCCCCATCTCATGATCAAACAAGGTACAATAGAAACATGATGGATGCGTTGGATTCATACAATCACAGGCATAATGTCGTGGCCCCTCGCAATTGTAACATATCAGTTGTCTGCGACCTCTTCCAGGTCCTCCTCCACCTCGGCCTTGTTTGTGCCCCTGAAATCCGGTTCGCGCCACTCCTGCATTCTAGTCAAGGGGCCACGTTTCAACCTGAACTCTATAGGTGGGAGTCCTATCCATCATCAGCTCATAGCTTCTACATGTGTGCTCATCGTGTCCAACCGATCTACAAAATTTACAGAACAAATGTTGCGATTTCTGTGTGTACTTCTGTAACAAATGGTAGTCGTCTGTAGCATGCTTTCCTCCTATTTGAAAAATTGTGCACCACAAATCAGGTGTCGTGCTAGGTCCTGCTTGTGCCTTTGGTCTTAACGGCATGGGCCCTCCCCCCGCAAGGTTCACAAACACTTGGCAGCTGTCCTTGTCATGTCCCTGACCCTTGCATTTTACGCACCATACTTCTTCGCGCACTTCCGAGTGAGCTGTCCTGTCCTGTTTCAGACTCTGCATCTCAAGGCATAAGTTTTTCAACTGCACGTGGATCTGTTGAACTCCCAGGTTAGGATCCTGTATCGGGGTCTCATGCAGCCTCATCACGATATCCAAGGCCTCTGCTTGGGTTGTTAACCTCTTTTGCGACAACGCGTTCCTCAAATGCGGTGTTAACGATGCCACAAACCATTCACAGTGTTGTCCATCCGTCGAAGTCATATTAGCCTCGCGAATTGTGCATTTCACTCTCTGATCCAACTTCCAAGGAGTCTCGCCTGGTATCATTGTGATCTCTTTGAATCCAATGATCGATTGTGCCTCTGACTTCGGCCTGCTAAATTCTTTGTTCAGCGCAATTTGGATATCCACGATCCCCGCATTCAGATTGTCATTAGAATGCTTAATATACTAGGTCAGCACGCGATCCTGCAGAGCGCTGACCAACATTGCTTTCTTTATGTTATCATTTGTAACTCCCTGTGCTTCCCATACAGCCCTTATCACGAACCAAACTAGTCCGGACCTTCATTTCCTACTCCCTTGAACACCAACAAATTTATCGTGCGTGCCATATTGACTCGCGGTGGTGGCGGAGGTGGTACAAGCGAAGATGGGGGTGAATGCGGTGAAGCTGGTGGTGGCATAGGTGGGGGTGGTATGCACGGAATCCTCTGCCTTATCGAATTGATTGCACTTCTCGGTGAGACCTTCGCAAGCTCTTCCTCGTCCCTTCACGGAGGTCAAATCAAGGGGCTATTCTCGGGTCCCTTACTTCCTTCATTTCTGTAGGTTTTTCCACTTCGCGTAGCTCCAGACATCAAGGTAATTGCATAACCCTATTTTCATACAATAACATTTTAATCCAAGTATTCAGAGACTTTACGTACTTACCTTGAGGTCCTTTGAGAAAACGTCGCTCTGCCTCGCTATAGCTGACTGAAGTATCTGCTGCGAACTCAGTAATGAATCCTCCTATAATCCGATCAAGCTAGTGATCAACAGCGCGCAATCTTATCCTCCAATACTTCCAATCTGCGCACCAACTTTGGGCCCACACAATAGGATTGCCGAGTTTCCACCTTCCTTTGCTATCTGCTAGCTTCGCAATCCACTTGTACAACTCAGTAGGGAAAGATTCGAAGAAAATTTCATGGATTTCTGTGTACAGGTAGTAGTCTAGCCACTCTTAAATTAATAGTCGCAAATTCTTGTTCTCTTGTGCCGCGAACTCGTGAATTCTCTTGTCCAACCACCCTTCAATTTCTTTCTTAATTGGATTCCAATGATACGACATCAGACATCCCTATGCAGATTCTGGTCCCGGTAACAGAACCATTTGTTGGCTTGATGGGGCCTGACCCAAGTTCGAAGTTATTTAGCCAAACAAATCCTTGTACTACTGGCCCTTTCGGCAACAGTCCGCGGAGTGCGGACTGAGGTCTCACCCGAAGCAGTGTGGGGGATGTTGGAACCAAGTTTCCGAATTGAAGTTAATAATTCCGTGCCATTATCATATCTGACTGGCAACTGAAAATGAGTTAAAAACGAAGTAGCTAGCTGACTAAAATTATAAAAAGTGGCTCGCGGTAACTCAATGTACCACTTGGCCGTAAGACCAATTAGAGTGCGTTGAAAAAGCCGTAAACAAATTGAATCATCTAAAATGGAGTTAGATGCACACCAGAGGTGATAAGTCATCACATGGTTCGACGGATCCTCTCCTGATTTACCTTCAAACTTAGGAATATCACTAGGCAACTTATTCGGCATTGGCAGCCAAAACAGAAGATAATTAATTGGATCGTTCGTAAGGCGCGACAAGTCAGGCAAGTCCAAAGTTGCAATGAACGGTAACTGACGATTAGGGTCCCTGAAACCCTGGGTCATGAGACCAGCCCCAGGAGGAGGATATCCAAGATAACTAGGAATTGGAATTGCATTTGGGATATTATATCCTCCCGGAAACCAGGATTAACCGAACCGTATGGGGTTGTTGAGGTTGCTAATAAGTATATCCAGGGTACGGTTGATACTGATAGACTGGATGTTGCACAGCAAGACCGAATTGGTACTGTCCCTGGTACGATTGATAAGTAAATTGAGGTTGACTTGTGATAACCGTACTTGGACCAGGTTGTCCTACAGGCATTTGAACCGAAGTTTGAATTGTGGGTCCAGACTGAGGTAAAGATGCTTGAGGAGTTGATACAAGAACAGTAGAAACCGAAGCTATAGATACTCCGGAAGTAGGTGGGGTAGATTGAACAGATTTTGCAGCAGTTGCAACAGTCGTTTGAGGCGGAGTTCGAGGCGAACTAGGCCCAGGCTGAGAAACTACAGAAGGTGCAGAAGTTTGAATAGTAGGTTGGACAGGTTGCTGGGTTGAACCAGAAACTAAGGGTTGTCCAGATTGAGATGACAACTGCACATTCGGTTGCAATATCTGTTGAGATTGAGATGGATCCCACACTAACACTAAGTTCATTTCGGGGTATGGACCCATAGAAGGTTGAGCATATTGAGGACCATAACCGGGTTGAGGGTAGGGTTGATAATTCAAAGGTACATTTCCAGTTCCTTGAACAAATGATTGACCGGAAGGTGGTTGGAAACCTTGGGTTGGGTACTGACCTTGAGGTTGATAACCTTGAGGCACGTACTGATACTGGGGTTGACCTTGAGGTACATATTGATACTGGGGTTGACCTTGAGGTACATACTGAGTCTGAGGTTGACCTTGAGGAATGTACTGTCCCGTAGGTATGTACTGTCCTTGAGGTTGCCCCCCAGGCGATAATTGGGTACCTTGAGGTTGCCCCCCAGGCGATAATTGAGGACCTTGAGGCTGCCCCCCAGGCGGTAACTGGCCACCTTGAGGTTGCGGATTTGGAATAGTACCTGACATCATAAGAATATCTTCTACACTCAACGGCTTAGTTCCGTTATTACCAGTTAATAACCCTTGTTCAATAGGTTGAGGAGATGCTCCCGAAAAAGTACCAGTAAGTGACTGATACCCAGAGGGAACAGAAGGACCGCCATATAAAAAGGTTTCTGGAGATTGAGAAAACATGGACGATTGTCTCGACATATTCAAAGGAGGATAATAACCCCTAGGTGTTGGATGAAAAGGAATGCAAGGTGGTGAAAAACTTAGTCCCGAGTTTTCCAAAAAATTGGTCAATGAAAGATACCAAGCGTCCCTCCTAGGTGGACTGTAAAAGATTGATTCATGCTCCCTAAGTTCTATAGCTGGTTGATTTTCAGGGATAGGTATACCTTCTTCCGGAGTAACAAGTTCTTCAATAGCAATAATTCCAGAAGGAAGATTTTGGGTAATGACTCTTTCTACCCTGGGTGAACTAGGACCACTAGAAGTTGGAGAGGCAAACCCTGATGTTGGAGTAGCAGCAGGTTTAGTTTCAGGTTCAAATATTTCAGGTTCCTTGGCTAATTCATTAGTAGAAGAAAAACTACCAGTAACTTCGGAAAAAAAACAGTTTCTAAAATATACTCTAGTGCTTGCACTTGATAATCAGGATGTATAACTAAAGAAGACTCTCATTCTTCAGGTGACCCAACTCTACTGTCACTGGGAGTTACAAGGGCTCGTAGCCCTTCAAGCTGGCTCGGTGAAAACTCAAGAGGTTGGCCCCGAAGTCTACGGGACTTCCTCGGTAATTCAGCCACGATTAAATATTTTAACTACTTCACACGCAAACAAAGAAAAATCTCAATGAAAACCACCTAAAGTCTCTAAAGAACCAAACAATTTTGAATCACACGCCTAAAGAATCTAGGAGGTCAAACCACACACAAACAGTAACTTTCCGTACCGAAAACACTAGTTGGTGATGAAATCCAACGTCGCAGAATTCAATACAGAAATGGCGGTTGGAACAGTTACCCCGGCAACTTGCTTAATGAATAGACTGGCACAAGTTTCTCCACTAAACCGTCTCGAGTGAAGAGAACCCCCCAGAAAATCCAAGTGAGTCTAGCCTACGTCTGTTCCAGGTACAGTGGAATCTTCCCTCCACCGTCACCTTAGGAAAGAATCCTATAGAATATGGTCATTGTGGTTACCAACGGAAACAAATATACCTCGGGGAACAGTCTGTGATCCGATACACACACAAGGGCAGAGTAGCAAGCTCAATCCCCTTGAAAGCTCCTTGACATAATCCAAGGTTTACCAACAAGTGACCCCAGGCTCCTCGACAATAGTTAACCCGAGGTTTACCGTTTTTAATACGTGTATATCTGGTATTGTTCCAAATGAGGAAGGATTGATTACCCCACTGGTTCGGACACAATCTCATGCTTGACTCCTATAAGAGGAGCTTCCCAGAGCATAGATGTAACAATTGGAATTTATCTCCTACCGCAAGATACAGCTACTTGTTTGTTTTACTATCTTGGAGAGTTAATTACTCCCTACTCCAAGATACTAGCCTAAGCTATGTTGGTGATAAAGAGCCCTAGAAATAAAAAGATTACTAGATAGATTTTACTTTAAGCGTTATTTTTATTGGTTTTTTCTTAAGTCAAAAGGTGCAGAGATGAAACTTTATGGTGTGAAGACTCGACTCCAAATCACTAAAAATGCACTTAAGATGAAAAACAATCATTTTTCTTCAATGAATTTCTAGCTAAAGAAAGAGTTGAGAATGCAAATGCTTGTAAAAAAAATCTTTCTTTAACAATCAAATCAAAATAAAAACTTTGTCTTTTCCAATACACTCAAAAACGAGACAACTAGTTATGCTCACGAAAATTTCCCTTTCTTTTCAAACACTCAAATACTACAAAAACACACTTTTCCAAAAGAGATTTTTTTTTTTTTAATTTTATAAAACACTCAAAACTATTGAAAAAGTTAATCTTGAGATCTATAAATTCTAAAAAGCTAATTGAAGTAAAAGCTTACAAGATTTCTTTTCAAGGATGTTTTACTTAGCTATGATCAAACTAAGGACTAATTTGTCCAGAATCACAAATTAATAAAAAACAACCAGATTTTATTTTCTTTTCTAAAAATGAAATCCAAAACTTTCAACACAAGTTCTTTCGAAGTTTCGCAAAGAGAAAAACAAGATGGATTCCTCAACAAAGGCAGATTTTAGAAAACGGTCAAACTCATAAGAAGGCCAGTAAAAACCAAGGTGATTTGAGGTTTCTAAGGCTTCCAAGCTCTGAGTTACTACAAGACCAAACGAAAATCAAGCCCGGCACACAAAACTTCTAGGAATTTCACCTAAAACCCTAATGCAAATGGAATTAACCTACGAAAAATTTCTGACAAGTCACGTGCAAATCTGGGTAGAGGCTAAAAACACATAAACAAATCCTAAGCTGACTGAATGAGAAAATTTCAAGTTTTTCAAAATTTTGACAGGGTCCGCAGGCCCCAGTATACCCAGGTGCGGTACCGCTCTGTGTGTAAAGCAAAAGTGCGGGGATGTCCGCACTGTGTTACAAGCAGAGGGTGCGGTCCTCTTCCAAAAGCACGAAAAACAAAAAATAATCCAAGATCTACTGAACCTACCCAATCCCACACAACAAGCAAAAACTAGAAACAGAGAAACAGTTTCTCAAGTCAAAGTAAAAGCAAAAGAAAAAATCAAAAATTCAAGCTCCCACTGTAGTCGCCATTTTGTCAGCCGCATAAGTCGTTCTTGCGGACAAGGCCGACCTCCCTAGTATCTAATGATATCTAGCGACAAGCAAACCAAACAAATTCTATCTTTCTCTAAATATGCAATTTATAAATAAAGGCAAACAGGTGTTCTAGGCCTACCTCAGGTCCAGTGCAAGTTTGTGGAAGCCACGCTCCGTTGATCCAAATGAGCTCCCTTTTAAAGAATCTGCATACACAAACAAGAACACACATTAAATAGCACTTGAAAAGCCAATATAATAAAGCATATTTATCATGATGATCAAGGAATTCATGAAATAAATCATATAAGACAATTTATTGAGAAAAATGAATCTAATTGTATTAACTTTAATCAAAGAAGAACTTTACAACCTTGGTGCCTTGATGTTGTACAAGCTCCTCCGAGGGTCCAACAAGAATCTCCTCTACTTTGACAAGTTTCACTCTCTTCCCAAAGAAGCCAAAAGGTATGTAATCTCTCCTCTCAAGCTTAACTAGGAAGTCTCAATTCCAACAGCATTTACCCTAAAAAAATGTTCAGCGTCTAACCTCTTTAGCAACCAGCCCAATGCCTTAATTTATAGTGCAATGGAGGGAAGTTACTAGGTCCACCTTCAAAGGGATAAAGCCCTCCTTCAAAGGGATAAGCTCCTCTCATTAAGGGATTAGCTCCTTTAGCTATGGGATGCATGAACCACCTAGGAGCGAACCATCCACGTCAAGATTCCTTCTAGAAGCATCCAGAATTAGTGAGTTTTTAAGAATAAACTTGCACCTTTTTGACTTTCACAGGGGTCCGCACCCACTCCTTTAGAGACAGAGCGGGCAGGTCCGCAAGTAACATGACCAAGGGGTGCGGGACCGCAGGTAACAGTAAGAGAAAGTGCGGAACCAGAGCTTTATTGATTTTCAAGGACTTTCTCTCATTTTTAAAGCTTGACATGAAGAGCTGAGGTTTGAGACTTGCAAAGGAGGACAGTATGAGTGATGATAGACCCACACTGACTGCAAATAGTCATGGTGACAATATTTTGTGTAACAATATATATAGATATATATATATATATATATATATATATATATATATACATGATCCTAGCCATATAATTCATTGGAAAGACATTCAGGTAGAGTAATTAAATGAATTTAAGTTTCTCTTTTAGATCTTTGGTAGTCTTACCATTATCAACCTAATGTGAATGTATTGAATGCAAGTCGAACCAGCCAAGGAGTTCATGGTCGAACCCCTGCATATTCTCGATCGGAGAGAAATAGTATTGCGGAGACGAGTTATACCCTATGTTAAGGTGTAATTATAGCACTTTAACGCGGAAGAGGCTACCTAGGAGGATGAACAAGTCATGCAAGAAGCTTACCCATACATGTTCCGAGGAGAGTGAAAACTGAGGACGGTGTTCCAATCGAGAGGGGGAAGATGTGATGACCCTTGGTAATTTTGAATTACTGTAGTTAAATAGTTTGGTTCAGAAGTTATCAGCCAAATATGGTTAAAAGACAAGGATAATATTCGTAAAATGGAACATGTGTTGATTTTATTTATAATATAACATGATTATCTTTTTTTTGTTAAATATTGTTAAAGAGCAATGCTAGAGTAAGCATATCCCAGACAGCCCCGGATGCGGGTGATTAACTGTCCAAAGGACAATCAGGCGGCGCAACATATGGGCATCTGTCAGCTCACATACGCCACAAGTCAGATCGCTTGGGAAGGGAGATGGGCCTGCAAAACTTCTTTAATGCGGCCATTATTGTGTTCACCCATCGTCTCGCATGCCGCGTCCTGTCGCTCCTTAAACGCTCATAGCATACCAGCTTCAATGCATTCCGCTGTCGAGTTTTTACTTCCAGTTCTGGGCGTTTCTCTGAATCCCTCTGCAGGGGTTCACAGAACTGTTAATGTGCAGAGTTTGTATGGTTATTGGGAGGTTCTGTTATTACCCAGCTCAGAGCAAGCAAAAATGCCGCGCGAAAGAGTCAGGTTACTGAGCAGAAGAGGGGGCTCTGGTGGTCGAGCAGTCTCGCAGCGTTCCTCCGACACTCCGGAACCTGAAAGGTGATGTCCTCCGGCAACGAGGAGCGGCAGAGGAAGGGGTCGTGGTAGATCTGGAGATGCAGTATGTGAACATGCTGCTCACCATACTGCGCGGTATCGTTTCCCTTGCTCGCTCGATAATGCTACTTTTATTATTTCCGTCTCTATTGAAAAGCTTGAAGACAACAGTAATTTGGGAGCGGCCCAAGCTGAAGCACCTGCGGAACAGCGAATTGTAAATCCGGAGGAACATTTGCGCCCAGTCTCGGAGAATGCTTCGTCGCCGATTCTGGCAAACCCCGCTGGCCCAGGTGTGTCCGTGCGTGGCGATCCCACCGGCTTGATGGCCCCTCATTCGGACTCGGAGGACTCTCTTCGGTACGGGTGTCTGGTTGTTGAGGAGCCCTATACTACAGATGATGACTAGCCTAGCTTAATTCTGTTTTCGTTGCTATGATTTTGGCTCAGGTTCCTGCATGTCAGTGTGTCGTTACTACATATATCAGCTGTTTCATGTTTCTGTCCGTCTCAGGGCGCTGTCTGTCAAATGTAATGGTTTTGTCACTGTTCAAAACTGTAATGTGTCGGAGAACTGCACTGATCTTATGTGTTTTTTGTAAAATGCCATCAACAGGCTGAACTCTCAAGGCCACGGCCTTGCTGTAACTTTTTGTATCAATAATAGAAGTAGTCATATTGAGAAAAAAAGAGCATATCCCAGACAGTTAAATAGTTGAGTAGTTATCTACTCATATCCCTTCTGAAAATAAAAACCTCAAAGAAAGGGCCAAAAGGGTATGGGGAACCTTAGGCGAGAAGGAGGAGAAAAGGACAGAAGTGGAATTGACTCTTGAGTTGGTTAGCCAATGGATTCTGGAGACCTAAACTATGTTTGGTAGTGATCATATAGTCACAGGGAATCTGTAAAAACTGCTAAAATAACTGCCTGGGCGTGAAGCTAGCTCGAGGGGAGGCGTAGTAAAGACTAGCCTCACGGTTGGGTGGCGTATTGCTCTTCACTGTGGTTGAATTTGGATTCAAGAAAGAAGGTATTGAATAATAATTTATTGTTCTATGGTAAATTCTATGTTTGTGCATTTTTATAGAAAATGGGTGAAGGGAAAATTCTGGTCCTATATACAAATTTCGATATATTTATTGCATCAAGAAGACATACAAATTAGTATTAATATTCTGCGTAGATGCAATGATGACATAGTATGAAGGAAATAAATTCTCATCTTATGTATATGTAATGTGCTAGTTAAAGGATTAATAGTAAGTGCAAAATACATATATATAGATAAATTTTTCTGGTTATCCAAAAAAACCTAAGTGAAATGTAGGAAGAAATCATAATGATAGAATCGCAAAGCATATAGAATGACACAACAAAAATATATATATATATATATATATATATGTTTCACAGTCATCTACCAGCAGTGGTTCCACCGTAATCTTTTATATATGTCAGTAAATAAAGAAAGGAAGAAATAAAGAGCACGAGGGTTAGTCCCAAGGCCAGGTAACTGGCTACACAGGACAGTCCCTCGAATTAAGACTCAACCCCATGAAATAATTTATTTTTTTAATCAAAATTGTTGTAATTAACGATGTAAGAAGACTGGGTATTTCTCATAGAGACAAGCTAATTACAAAGTCATCTTTCTGCATTCTTGCTAATTCAATATCGACCATAATAAAATAACATGAGATTTGTAAAAGCAGAAAGGGATGTGCATTATCAAGATAGATATACATACTCACTGAGGAGAAAATAATGTGGCCATAAGACCCGACAGTTTAAGTTATCAAATGTATATTACTTAAATGTGTGAAAACATTCCTAGAACAGTGCGAAGGGTAGTCCTTAATTTTAAACAAGATTGATTGTATGGAGCATTCTAAAAAAATCTCAAACTTAAAATATATTCTCTACCACTTGACGGTGTCGATGGTTAGAAAGGAGGAAGACAAATTGTAATGAGCAAAACCCCATATTGGGTACCCTTCCGAGAGCTATTATTAGAATGAGAGCCAGAATCCAGACTGCCAACCTGGAGAACAAAGCAACAAGAGAACCCTTAGCAGTGTCGAGGAAGAACCAACCAAAAACCTTAGGCGTATCCAGTCCCAGGAAGGAGCATACCTACAACCGAAGTGAACAACCCAGTATTAGTATGGGTTGAACAAGGAAGAAATATGTTTGAAATGACAGTGAAATCAAATAACCAATTACCTGTAGGAGAAGGAGGTTGTTTAGGATACTTGCTCCACAACCTGGAAGAAAATATTAAAACGACTAAATTAATAATAATTCTATAGTCCATAATGGACCAAAATTCTCTAAGAAGAAACAAAATACCTGCCAGGAGCATAGACGACCTTAGTCAGTCAATAAAGGCGAAAGCAGAACCTCTGAACTGGAACCCTTGTCGCGTATGTGTAAAAGCCTAGAACCAGAATCCCTACATAAGGTCATCAAAAGCTAACTATCGAAAAAGAATTGCAGACCAGAAATTGAATCATAACATTATTATTAAATAAGCGTAAGCGGATCTACCATATTTTGTGTAATGATAAAGCAGACAGTTTGGATCTGGTGGTCTTTCGGGATCACCACAAGGCACCATGAGTTGCAGAAGCTCAACCATAAAAACTCTAACCTTACCACTGGAGGAGCTGAAACCCAAAGACAAACTGAAATGAGCAAATGAATCCAGGGCGCAAAGGGTCGAGTCTGATTAGTTTTCCCTTGCACCAACTTGGTTCTTGCATTCTTGCTCAACCATTCGATAAACAGATTAAAGGAATGTCGTTGATATGGCTACAGATCCCGAGCTATGGTCGCCAGATGAACGAAATCCGGCAACTTCCAAACCCTTCGATGGGAAGTCTTATCTACCCTAACAAAGATGTCAGGGTGTATTCCAACATGTTGCGGTGATTCAAACTATGGAATCAATGTAAATGTTAATATATTATACACCTTAGTCAGTCAATATAGAATGTGAATATGATAAAAACATTAAATGCCTTGCATAGTATAACCTTGATGGTACATAATTATGTGTATAAGCTGAAGTCGAAGTTTTTTTGAACTCATTTATTATGTATATTATGTGGTAAATTACTTTTTGTTTTGTTATGGACATTACAAAAAAGCTTGAATAGCTTGAATTCAGAGACATAACATTATTAAAAAATAAATAAACAATTTCAACCTAAAATATTATATTGTTATTATTTTTACATTGTGTGGAAGTGGAAATGAAATTATTAAGTTTAGATAAATTTTATAAATTATAAACTCATTTATTATTTTAATTAATATTTTTACATTGTGTGGAAGTGGAAATGAAATTATTAAGTTTAGATAAATTTTATAAATTATAAACTCATTTATTATTTTAATTAAATGATGTTTAGTATAGTAATTCTATTACATGCATTATTAAAGTGCCACAACATAAAATGAACGATAATAATTTATAGTGGGAAATTTAACACCCCCACTTACTGTAATTATTTACATTTATTATCTTTTACTTTTACTATAGGCTTAGAGGAAAAGCGTCATGGAACTTTATATGTTAAAGTTTCTGTTATTGTTTTGTTATTATATGTAGTGAGAAACAAATGTTGGACAAGAAAAAGACAAGAACAACGAAACAGGTTCAACAACTTGGAGTTCGTAGCACCATTTGTGTAACCTATATATAAATCAATATTCTTAGCAAGGCTTATAACAATAAAATATTTTTACATTGCCTCTTCAAGAACAGATAAACAATCAAGGGTATATGTCAACGCTAAGAATTCTAAAAATAATAGCCGAGAGAACTATTACTATTATTGCACAAAATAAAGAAGAGTATTTAACATTTTGTATCATCTGAATTACGGAAATAACAAAATTAAATACAGTAATGACCGAACGAGGAACTCTAGTTTCCAAAATAGAATGTTTCTTTTAACAGAGAGTACAACATTTGTATTTTGCCAAATCATGGGGAAAACGTCGTGGGAAAATGACCCCAAAGAACGAAACCAAACTTCATCCCCCAGAAACCTCATGGTTTAGAGTATAAATATATCCCACAATAAAGAAAGTTTAAATGTTTGCAACCATGTTGAAGAGCTCGCAAAATCCCATCATATAGGGAGAAAAGCACCTGGTAGGATTAAGTGGTCAAATCCGGAAATTGTTAGTTGGATTTGACGATGCACCATGTGAACGCCAACCTGCAACCAAACGTCATAATCAATAGATAAATTCCATTAGGTAGTTTTATCAAGATTTAACAGGATTATGCCCAAATTCCACCGATGAAGGTTGAAAAACAAAATTACCTATAGATTTAAAGCTGATGAAGGGTGTTCTGAACCGTAGGAAGAAAGAGCCGGAACTTTGGCATGGCTACGATGGGAACCAGATTGAACGTAATTACCAAGGCGGAGCAGAGATGTCGCAGTCTAAAGGGCAGCCATGCCATGAGATTAACCCTGCCAGGGTTTGAACCGACAAAAGTATGTTAACAAAAAAAAATACAGTGGTAAAGAAATTTTGTAAACGAGGCTGCAACACAAGAGAAAATAAATAAAATCCCCAAAGGATTACCTAGGTTGAGTTCTTGAGACTAAGGATTGAAAATAAAGTCTACAGGTTTCTGAGAGGGTTGTAGAGCTTCCGTTCAGGCCAAGTGGAGTAACAACTGATTGACAATTGTCGTCGGTAGGGTGATCCGTTACCCTAACTTCCCCCATTGAACCCAAGCCATTGGATATTTCCCGCCCTGCAGGATGGACGGTGTAGACTGCACTAGATCACTGTTTGGCAGCTTGCCACCAAAGCATTAGAGTACAACAAGTGGATATTCAAGGATTATCCAAAGGTAAATTCAATTAATAATGTAGGCCATGGCTATACTTAAGCCTTAATTCGCATAACCAACCAATTTATTATAATGAAACTGATAAAAACTGAATATATTAACTAAATGGATCTCCAACTGAGATACTTGGAGAGTGTAGAAACACTTATATAAGCCCACTTTCATTGAGTCAGATGACCCTCAAATATATAGGCTTTCATACTAACGGGGTGATTTCAATCACTTCCTAGATATTGGGATATGAGGTCTAAGATTAGAGTCTCAAACCTATCATCATCATAACAATAATCTAAGTTTAGCTTTCTCTATTACTTCCAACACTTCCCCTTAATGGAGAAAATGTACTGAACAATAACATATGCTTGTTGGCCTAGTCTCAGCTAGGTTTACAATTAAAACATGAAAAAAACTTGGTAACAGAGTTTTCATTTTAGTCTTCTTGCTTGAGAATCCATACTTGTTCATCTTAAGTCGAGGCTTCATCTTCACTTTCCTCGCCATGAAGTAGTGATGTATCTTCACCTCATTTCTTCCCCGATGATGGAAAGCTTGAATTCTTATTCTCTCCCTTCTCAACATTATGACAGGCTGGATAGGATAATTTTCCCTCTCACTATTTCCGGTGTCAACCATCTGAACGTCAGCTATGATGTCTTCATCATTCATTGATGTAACGTCCGCACGCACAGAAATATTAATGAGATCATCACAATTTAAATTCTCTACATCTTTGTCTTCTTCTGCCACGTCTTTGCAATCAGCGTCATGTGGCTCATCCAATTGATCTTCAACACTTTGTTCCTTTTTACACCCTTCCTAAAGATCAGCTCGTGTGTCCTCAATCTCAGGATCTTGCACAACAGACTGTGCCTCTTGATTCTCGTGGTCATCAACAGAACCACATTGTTTTTCTGAAATTTCTTCTGACTCGAACATACTACTCATGCTAGTGCCAAATGCCCACATGAGAAAATCATCATCAAAATCAAAAATATCTAAAAATATAGACATGTTGTTGAAGTCCAGTTTATCTCGCTTTATCTTGTTTCGAGATTTCTTTTCGACCCACACGTTCCTCTAATGAGCTCCAACAACCCCGTTACCACGTAGGCAGGAAACTTCTCCCTTTAGCAGCGCTTCAACTATAGAACCTTTTAGACTGTGGCTTATGTGCCACGCAAGTCTCAGTGCCCTTGGCTCTAGCGACGAGCAACAAAACGACTTCTCACAAGCTGGAAACGCTATCAATATCTAATTCTGATGTATGTAATTAGCAATAACACATATTTATGAAGATGGGTTCAAATGAACAAGAACTTTCGCATTTTCATTATGGCATATAATAACTTAGAAGAAAATTTACCCAATTGGGAGGAAAAATGATATAACAAAAACTCACGGTCCTTGATCTCTATAACAGCAATGAGGAGCAAGAAAAATGATATAATGAAAGTTCTACTCTTGAAGAATATGTTCAGAATGTGTCAGGGGATTTCAAGTGCCCGAAAAGTTTTGCCATTCAAACGATGGCGTTGCATAAACTTGGATTCTGAACTTGCAGAAGAGAAGCTTGATATTCCCTCGGACGTTCCCAGGGGTCACAATCTATGTTGGAAGCGAGCATATGCGGTGTTAAAAACAAGTGGGAAGATCATAGATCGGCTTATGGAAAACAAAATGAAATCCTCCCCATATAAATTGGATTGAAGCACAGGCAGGACAATTTCTTTACCGTGAAGAGCATCTATCTAAAACAGCCAGACAGACAGTATAAAGATTGGTAAATCAAGAATACCTATCAGCCAGAGAGGAGGAAACTGAAACCTAGTTTGATACGTAATGGGCGAGAGTTAGGTAAAAACCACAACGGTGTCTTCTTCAGAAGTTTCGGCCTCCTCCATAGTAGCAAAATCTAAAATCACAAGGGCTTATCAGTCGCAGATCTGGCTTCTGGCTGTGGACTTTTCCACACAGCCTCCTCCAGAACTGACAGTCCAGGCCTGCAACGTTCAATGGCCTCTGGCTATTTTGCGTAATTCCACCTTAACCACGGCATATGTCCACAGTTATTCCTCCTTGGCAGTTCGCAACAACCTGCTCACGCTCCACACCAATCCACAGCACAAGCACTCACACAGGCTTGTGGATAGCTCAAGCACTCAGCCTTCAAACAGATCTTCCAAGCACGCCACGGGAAAAAAAGATCTTCCAAGCACACAGCACGACAATATTTCCACATGACTTCGCTCTTCCCAAATAGAATCCACCTCCCAACAATCCACAGCAAACTAGGTCCAATCCACGCAGGCAACAGAGCAGCAGCCCACCACGTAGCAAGGTCGGCGCGATTTTACGCCAAGCCCTCACGTCGATCTGCAAAATAAAAACTGTGGAATTTTTGCGAGTGAATCGGCGTAATTTTCTCACTGACACATGCGAGTCGGCACTATTCCGTGCTCAAACTATGCGACGATTTTGACTCAAGTGCATCGAGCAGATTCTTCACTCAGCATATAGGTTCCTCAGTCCTGCAACTCTAATACCATGATAAAAACTGAATATATAAACTAAATGGCTCTCCAGGTCAGATACTTGGAGAGAGTAGAAACACTCATACAAGCCCACTCTCATTGAGTCAGATGAGCCTCAAATATATAGGCTTTCACATTAACGAGATGGTTTCTACCACTCCCTAGATATTAGGATATGAGGTCTAAGATTAGAGTCTCAAACCTATCATCATCATAACAATAATCTGAGTTTAGCTTTCTCCATTACTTCCAACAGAAGCGACTGGGCAGGGGCCCGTATGCCAAAAATTATATAACGTTGTCCTATTATGTGAACCCCAGAATATATGTCCATGAAATAAATGGAATTGCACTTTATATGTAATTGTTAACCATTGTAAACATTAATGTGAACCATAAGTAAATTACACTTGGTGCATGAGTTTAATCGTAAGATAAGAACAAATTACTTTAGGATTGGAGTAGACTATTCGATCCCTATGGTTATTGGTGTGTTTTGGATCTAAAAACAAAATAATTTTCTTTGTTTTTTTTATGGAAAATGTTTGTTGTAATATGATATGTATGGATACATGTTACAGAAAAATAGTTTTGCTCATTTAATTTAGAATTAATAAAAAATTTATAACATTTTGATGGTTCTTAAATTGATTGTATTGCCATTCTAAATTTTATATGCTTTAATGTTCTAATAGTTAAAATAATCAAAATTTCTAACTCAACTTGTAAATTGAGAATGTGAAACAAGACAAACCAACCATTAAATTAGTTGATGTTGTTTGGGACACAAATGACTTAATACAAGTAATTAATATAGATGTTAAAAAATACTTTTATTGTCATTCTAAATTTTATATCCTTTAATGTTCTAATAGTTAAAATAATCAAAATTTCTAAATCAACTTATTTAACCATGTAAATTGAGAATGTGAAACAAGGCCAGCCAACCATTAAATTAGTTGATGTTGTTTGGGACACAAATGACTTAATGCAAGTAATTAATATAGATGTTAAAAAAGACTATGATTGATAATTCTTTAATTGGACCTTATGACATGGAATCATTCATTAACAGGGTTTGATGGAGACAATCTTTTTTGTTATGATAAATCATGAGTATAAGATGTCCAAGCATAATTGGACCTTATGACATGGAATCATTCATTAATAGGGTTGGATGGAGACAATCTTTTTTGTTATGATAAATCATGAGTATAAGATGTCCAAGCATAAAGTGATAGAAAAAGTGATATAAGTGATTGTGAATTGATTTTTCTTTTCAAGTTACAAAAGAAATCATTCATGAAAATAAACAAGCATAAAATGATCTTTCTAAAATCTTTGTCAAATCTTGGGAAGAATTGTAATTTAATAGTAATTAACATGGATTAGAATATGTAGAAAGCATCAACTTTCATATTCCAAACTACTCCAAAATAGCTTAGTTTGTGCATGTAAAATTTGTTGTTGAAGATTTGAAGGGAAAAGATTCAAATGTTCAGTGAGTTGATGCACGAACTAATGATGTTAACAATATAGTTGATAATAAACACATTGATGAAATTCTTGATGGGTGCCAATATCATAATCTAGTTGGGAATATGCAGACATTGCTTGGATCTACACCTTGGAAGATAAATCATACTTTATAAAAATGTCAAAAGAAGAATACATTTAAGAATTAAATAATTCATTATGGTTGATCAACTCTTGGCGATGGCATACAAGTCACGATTTTGTATAAGTATTGTCATCAATTTCAAGCACATGTAAAGACATATTTGCATGTAGAAGATACAAACGGATATGGCTTTCAATCAATTATTACATATGATAATTTTGGGCATGTCCAATTCAAATTACTCCCTTACACCTTAACTTGGGGAATACAAAAGTGAAATTCGAAAGGTATTATTTTGCACCTTATGGAGAAGAGGACATTGATGAAAAATTGAACTCTCATACACCTTAAGTGGGGAGTACATTGATAAATATAGCTTACACAAATTTGATGATTTAAAAATGGTGATGGGGTGAACAAGAATTTATTCATAGAAGAACCTCTATGCATTCTTAGAAACACCCATTTGTTTCTATTCCTATAACATTGGTGCTCCCCAAACTGCCATGCATGTTTGCCAACTTGGATTTTTCTAGAATGCAAATCCATTCCTAAAAGCACATTTACATTCTCAAAAGCATATGTGTGTTATTAGGAATGTATATGCACTTTTAATAATATAATGAGCACACTTTTAGGAGTTCAAACGTGCTTTTAGAAATGTGTACACGCTTTTAGGAGCATGTGCACAATTTTTATGAGTAAATATTTGTGTTCAATGTATACCTTTAATTGTAGGGATATCAATGAGATTATAGGATTTGAGCATTATTTATGGGCACTAAGGTCCTTAACATGGTAAGGGAAGGAAACTTGAGCCTTAGGCCATAGCGTTCGCTTCTAAGTATCAAGGTCCTTGGACCTATTACCAATTTGATTTGTAAGGTTGCAAAGGTCTATGCAACTTGCTAGGATTGACACACATAGGGTAAGGTCCCACTGTCACCTCACCTTTCCCCCACTCTTTAGGCTCAATTTACTCCTTAAAGGCCAAGGGAAGATTCCCACTTGATACCCCCAACAAACCAAAAATAAAACTAGTACCTTAAACAAGGTCAAGAAGAGGTGGAGGAGTTAATTGTGAATTTTGTATAGAGTATTTCTAGGTAGATAAATATGTATAAAAAAATCCAAAAATAGCAAGACACTACACCAATTGATGTTAAACATGGCATGTATGTTCTCACAAAAAATGTAGAGAAAATATTATAACATGTTATGGAGTAATGTTTAAGTTTTGTTGGTTAAGGGGATTAAAAAGTAAATAAAATCGCTACCTTATAAAATCATACTGCAAAAATTGCAATAACCAATAGGGGAAACAACCTATTTCACTCAATTTGAACATGTTGGAAACATGGTTTTGGCATTGAATTCAACCATGGAGAGTCATCCAACTTGACATTGATGTCAATAAGTTAGTAAGCTTGTGTTAATCTTCAAAATATTGGCAAAGTCTTGGATGAGGTGCAAAAGTTCTTAATGATGTTGCACTACATGACTTGAGTTACTAGATTATATGTGTTTGTGCTACATTACTTCAGTTACTGGATTGTCTGTGTTTGATACCATAATTCGATACTATAGTAACCCAATGATTTTCCCATGGTTTTAGTTATGATTGAAGTGGTTGATCTAGTCATGGTTCGATGTTTTGATTTGATCATCGAACCATAAATGGAGTGCAATTAATTATTTTTCATTGAAGTGGTATGGTTCAATCTTGTCTCAAAAGTGAATGGAACACTTTTAATGTTGTTTTGGTCCAAAATGGAGGCATTATGGCTAAGTTGGATTGTTTGATTCGGTCCCCAGTTTGTAATGAAACACATTAATGAAATTGAATTGGTCTAAAATTCCTTGATTTGGTCATCAATAAGAATGTGTACACAACAAGTGTTGAATTCTTCATTGATATGATCTCGTTCATGATTATTTCTTCATCAACATTATTGTGTATGCAATAAGAATTGGAGTGTTCATTGCTCTGGTCTCTTACAACTTGAATTGGTCGTTTGATCCGAACTTAAACAGGAACGTAAAAACTTACAGATATAATTATAAACAAAGAGATGCAGCAGAAAAACACTTCCTTTCATTAATAGAAAAATATTGAACTATGCTTACAAATAGAATGGAAATAAGATATCTTAGGCAATGGTAGCTTATCTCTAAGAAGAGATGCGACAGATACATGCCTCTAAACTGAATTATAATGAGGCTCAAGGGCCTTTTTATTATTTAACAATAAGAGAAAACCCTAAACAACCAAAACCCTAACCCGAGGAGATGTAACACCAAGAGTTTATGGGTCTCGTTGGGGTTAGTTGGGTAGCCAACTTCCCTGGGTTGTAAGTTGGTCATATTATCTATGTTTGACGTGTATGATACCTCGTTGGAAAGATATTTCCGAGGAATATAGATACCAACACAATTTCCATAACAATCACTAAAGTAATTTTGCCAAAAAAACATCGTTTAGGACCTCAAAATGGCTCCGGAAGTTCAGGACCCAAAAAACTGCCAAAAATAGTAAATTATGCTACAATTAAGGAAATAGATGAAAATGTGTTAAATTTGGACAACTAGGTCCAAAATCCATGTTCTGATGCTCAGATTAAGAGGCTAATATTTTTGTTGGATTCCTCTTTCTGAGAGATGTAAAATCCATATAAAAATAGTCTTAATCCGATGAGCAGAACTTATATTTTGAATTTATTATTCTTAATAAATTATATGTGCAAAGGTCAGCCAGTTTTGTAATGTAGGCTCACATGCCCAACAGATGTGTCACACACCCTCATTGATGGATATATATATATATAGGAAAAGTTGGAGAGAATTTGATCACAACACAACTCACATCTTCCTCTCTCATCCTAAAAAGTACGAGCTACCTGGAGGACGAATTTCAGCCACACGTGGGAAGGACGAAGAGGATTTTTCTGTTGCTAGGGTTTCTGCTGCTAGGGTTTCGCAGAAGTTTGACCAGCGTTGACTTTGGTCAACGCTTGGTCCAAACAAGCTGAAAACTTGTGGGAGGTTCGATTTTTGAAGGCCATACTACCTGGCACAAAAATCGAGGTCAAAGGGTTGACCGTTTTGCTGCTGCGTTGACTTTTAGCTTGCTGCCCCTGCATTGACTTTTCAGGACAGCGATGACTTTTGTAGAACTGACTTGGGTTGACTCATCTACTGGTTGGAGGGTTGTTGTGACACATGCTGGGCTGGCTGACCAAAGGAGACTTTGCTGGTTGAAGCATCCTGTTGACCGCAGAAACAAACACATACATTTTTCTTGTTTCTGATTTGTCTTCTGTAAGATCTGCTTATATGTTCTATCTGCATTTTGCTTATCTACTTATATGATTGTTGTGAGAAAAGTGAAATTACTCTTAGCATAGAACATCTACAAAACTTTACATGGTATCAGAGCTGAGGTGAAGACAAACTCTATCTATAGCAATCATCATCGAAGGAAATGGATTCCTCTAAGCTTGAATTCAGGGAGAATGACAAGCTGACTGGAAGTGATGACTTCCATGCCTGGAAGATGTTATTAGATCTCAAATTAGAAGATCATGATCTCCTAGATCATGTGACAGGGAAGATTCAAGAACCTCCATCAAATGCCTCTGCTGCTGTTAAACACAAGTATAAGAAGGGAGAAATCAGAGCAAAACTGCTGATCAGGGAATCCATAAATAAGAGTCTGGTTGCCTACATATCTGAACTAGGCACATCCAAGGAGATGTATGACAAGCTGATACTTATGTTTCGAGTAAACAATGTGAACCAAGTGCTATTCCTCAAGAACAAGTTGAAGAATATGAAGAAGGGCCGAGACGAGTCTATTCAAACTTTCTTTATGAAGTTGACCGAAACCAGGAACAATCTGCTAGCTATTGGGGAGACAATAGCTGATCGTGAGATGGTTCTCACCGCACTTGGAGGACTTCCATATGAATGGCAAGTATTCACAACTACCATTCTCAACAATAATACCATCCCTAACTTTGATGAGCTTCTGTCTAGATGTATGCAAGAAGAAACAAGGATGAAGGAATTTGATAATGAAAGAAATGCTGCCTATGTTGCTCATTCCCGAAAGAAGAACTCTGGTGGTTCCAAGGACAAAGGAAGGACTAAGACTCAAAAGAAGAAGGGTAAATGTTTCACCTGCCATAGGACTGGACACTATGCTAGAGAATGCCCCTTCCAGAAGAATTCTCCCGATAGTGATGACAACAACAACAACCGAAGGAATGGGAATCAAAGAAATGACAAATCCAAAGGAAAGAGGAAGGCTCACTTTGAAGGAAACCATCCACCTTCTAAAAGGACCAGAAATACCAGGTATGAGGAGTCTAATGTTGTTGATAAAAGAAATGAGTATATTCTAATATCTGCTCTCTCAGCTGCATCTCCGCCCGACACTATGGATGTCTGGCTAATCGATAGTGGTGCCTCAAGACACATCACCGGATTCAAGGAAGCACTTTCTGACATGGTTGAAAGGGATACTAATCTAGAAATTACCCTTGGGGATAATGCCACTTACCCTGTGAAAGGGACCGGGACTGTGACCCTCCACTTGTCTCAATGACAAGTCCTCCATCTACAAGATGTACTCTATGTACCCAAATTGAAGAAGAACCTTGTGTCTGTATCTGCCATGGAAGACAAAGGATTCAATGTAACTTTCTCTGATGGAAAGGTACTCATGTGGAAGAAGAGCTTCAAGGAAGCTATCTCAAGTGGTTTTAGAGTTGGTACACTCTACCAGGTTGGAGGGAGTCCGTTGGGAGCTATGACTTGTGATACTATCCGTCAAACCGAACTATGGCACCGAAGATTTGGACACCTTCATTACAAGGCTCTTCCCGAAGCAAGGAAGGTGGTGACAGGGATGCCTGATTTTGGAAATAATCATAAAGGTATATGTAAGGGCTGTGCTAAAGGAAAACATACAAGGGGACCTTTCCCCTCAAGTGTCACAAAGACATATGAGATATTGCAACTGGTCCATTCTGATCTTTCCGGTATGTTGCCTGTAACATCCCTGGGGGGATGTTCTTACTATATGACATTTACTGATGACTTCTCTCGCAAAACATGGATATACTTCTTGAAGAAGAAGGATGAGGCTTTCATGTGGTTCCGTACCTTCAAAGCCTTGGTGGAAAATATGACCGGAAAGAAGATCAAGATTTTGAGGACTGACAATGGCACTGAATATGAGTCAAATGAGTTCAAAGACTTTTGCAGAGAAGTTGGCATTAAGAGGGAGACTACCACTGCATATACTCCTGAGCAGAATGGTGTTGCTGAACGCAAGAATAGGACTATTGTGGAAGCTGCCCGTGCCATGCTATGTGACCAGGGTCTTCCAAAGTTTCTGTGGGGAGAAGCTGCAAATACTGCTGTGTACATTCAAAACCGATGCCCTCATTCCGCTTTGGACTCCAAAACTCCCGAAGAGGTTTTCTCTGGTAAGAAACCTGATGTCTCACATTTTAGAATTTTTGGATGTCCTGTCTATTTTCATGTGCCGAAAGAAAAAAGAAGTAAGCTGGATGCTACTGGGAAGAAAGGAATGTTTGTGGGCTACAGTGAGACTTCTAAGGCATATAGAGTCTATGTACCTGGTCAAAGGGAAGTAGAGATAAGCCATGATGTCACTTTTGACGAAGATGCTTCCCTGAAGAAAGTAGTAGATCTTCCTAGATCTGAAGAAAACCATGAAGAAATACCTGGAAATCTGGAAGAACCCCAGGATGAGACTATGCCTGATGTTGAAGAGCCAATGGACCCTATTGATCCTTCCCCTTCTCTAGGAAAGAGGCCATCATGGCTCAGGGACACCCTCGAAGATGCTGAGGGTCATGCTGCCCCAAGGGGAACATTCCGAGAAAGCAAGAAGCCGTGTAGATACCAAGGGTATCTAGCTGCCATGAGTACTATTATACAATCTGAACCTGGATCTTTTGAAGAAGCCATCAAGCATCAAGTCTGGAAGGATGCTATGCATGAAGAATATGAGGCTATTATGAAGAATGATGTCTGGGATGTGGTCCCGAGACCGAAGGACAAATCTGTTGTCACCGCTAAATGGCTCTACAAGATTAAACATGGATCTGATGGGAGTGCTGAAAAGTTTAAGGCAAGATTTGTTGCCCGTGGCTTCTCTCAAAAGGAAGGAATTGACTATGACGATATATTTGCACCTGTGGCTCGATATACCACCATCCGATCCATCATAGCCCTTGCTGCTACGCAAGGATGGAGTCTTCATCAAATGGATGTCAAGACTGCTTTTCTGCATGGTGCAATAAAGGAAGAGGTGTATGTAGAACAACCTCTGGGATTTGAAGTTCAAGATCGAGACACTTATGTCTGCAGGTTGAAGAAAGCCCTCTATGGGTTAAAGCAAGCACCCAGAGCTTGGTATGAGAGGATGGATAGTTACTTGATGAAGCTGGGCTTCACTCGAAGCAATGCTGATCCAAACCTTTACTTTAAGGTTGAGGAAGGAAAGCCTCTCATTCTAGTGTTGTATGTGGACGACCTCTTCCTGACAGGTGATGACCCTCTCATTCATCAATGTAAGAGGGAGCTTGTTGCTGAGTTCGAGATGAAAGACCTAGGACTGATGCACTATTTCCTAGGCCTGGAGGTCTGGCAGAGACCTGGAGAGATTTTCCTTTCTCAAGGAAAGTATATTGTGAAGCTTCTGGAAAGATTTGGGATGGTGGACTGTAAGTCTGTGTCGACACCAATGGAACTCAACTTTAAGAAGTTGAGTGGCAGCGCTGCAGGGCCTATCTTGGCCAATCCTACTGAGTATCGTCAACTCATAGGAGCTTTGATGTTCTTAGTGAACACCCGTCCGGACATATGTTTTGCAGTGAATACTTTGAGTCAACAGATGGTTGAGCCTCATCATTTTCACTGGGTTGGTGCCAAGAATATTTTGAGATATCTTCAGGGCACGATAAACCATGGGCTGAGATACACTGCCGGGAGTGTGATACTCCGGGGATATACTGATGCCGATTGGGCTGGCAGTGTGGTGGATCGTAAGAGCACATCTGGATGCTGTTTCAATCTTGGTTCTGCTTCGATCTCATGGATGAGCAGGAAGCAGAAGTCGGTGGCTTTGAGCACCGCGGAGGCCGAATACATTGCTGCTAGTATGGCCTGTTGTGAAGCAGTTTGGTTGAGGAAGCTCTTTAGTGAGCTGTTCCAACATGTGCTAGATACCACCGTAATACTCTGTGATAATCAGAGTGGGATTCGTATGACTGAGAATCCTGTGTTCCACGACCGATCCAAGCATATTGATATCAAGTACCACTTTATCCGAGATATGGTACAGCGAGGCGCCGTAAGGCTCGATCATATAGGAACTGATGAGCAGGTCGCGGATATTCTCACTAAGCCCCTGGGGAAGGTCAAGTTCCTAACCTTCCGTGAGAGTCTTGGTGTCGTGGAAAGACCCTATGATGTGGGTCCTGTTGGACAATGAGCTCTGGGAGCTCTGGGGGGCTTTGGGGATAGCTTCTCGGAGCTATAAGCACTCATAATGCTTCTGCCCCACCCTTGTGATTATTGAGCTGGTTCGCCACTCATTTAATCTGTGCCCCGTATGCATCCTACCCATTGAGTTCAGGGCTCATGGGAAGTACCTCTCATTTGGCCAATGAGGTGTGGAAAAGCTAGAGACTATTAGCAAAGACTGATGGACGCATCAGAGATTGTCGTACTCTCTATCTAGGATGGCATGGTCCAACCACTTGATCTGGGATCAAGATTTGTGAGGTCTGGGACCTCTGAACTGATTATGTCAGTCGGGGAATGATGTCTTTGTGACTGACCCACTTCTGTTCTGAAATAAAGAAGCCAGCAAAGCAAGTTTCGGCGGGATGACTCACGATGTTAATTGCACTAATAGATGGAGTTCTCCCTAGTTGAGAGGGAGTGTTAAATTTGGACAACTAGGTCCAAACTCCATGTTCTGATGCTCAGATTAAGAGGCTAATATTTTTGTTGGATTCCTCTTTCTGAGAGGTGTAAAATCCATATAAAAATAGTCTTAATCCGATGAGCAGAACTTATATTTTGAATTTAATATTCTTAATAAATTATATGTGCAAAGGTCAGCCAGTTTTGTAATGTAGGCTCACATGCCCAACAGATGTGTCACACACCCTCATTGATGGATATATATATATAGGAAAAGTTGGAGAGAATTTGATCACAACACAACTCACATCTTCCTCTCTCATCCTAAAAAGTACGAGCTACCTGGAGGACGAATTTCAGCCACACGTGGGAAGGACGAAGAGGATTTTTCTGCTGCTAGGGTTTCTGCTGCTAGGGTTTCGCAGAAGTTTGACCAGCGTTGACTTTGGTCAACGCTTGGTCCAAACAAGCTGAAAACTTGTGGGAGGTTCGATTTTTGAAGGCCATACTACCTGGCACAAAAATCGAGGTCAAAGGGTTGACCGTTTTGCTGTTGCGTTGACTTTTAGCTTGTTGCCCCTGCGTTGACTTTTCAGGACAGCGTTGACTTTTGTAGAACTGACTTGGGTTGACTCATCTACTGGTTGGAGGGTTGTTGTGACACATGCTGGGCTGGCTGACCAAAGGAGACTTTGCTAGTTGAAGCATCCTGTTGACCGCTGAAACAAACACATACATTTTTCTTGTTTCTGATTTGTCTTCTGTAAGATCTGCTTATATGTTCTATCTGCATTTTGCTTATCTACTTGTATGATTGCTGTGAGAAAAGTGAAATTGCTCTTAGCATAGAACATCTACAAAACTTTACAAAATGACTCAGGGGTTTAGGTGGAATAAGCGGGTGGCCACCAACATCCACCTGGATCATCTCTCCCCCCTTAGGAAGTAGTGGTCCCCATTGCGTGCAAAGCCTCCATGAGGTGAGGAAATTTCTCTTGAACTTGGTCCCTGGTGAACCACTTGCCCTGGTGAAGGAGTTTTCCTGCTTTGACAACTTGATATAGTTGTATCCTCTGTTGTTGAGTGTTCTTGATGTGTGTTTCCATGAACTGATCTGTTGTGGCATTTTCCATGCAGTCTGGGTTGAGCTTTGTTGGTGTGATTGTTCTGCAATGTCATATGTGTCCAACAATGGTGGAAAGTAAGGCTGAAGGTGATCTACATTGAATATTTGGTGCAGACCAAGGAACGGTGGGATGCTGAGCTCGAAGGCATTGTCACTAGCGGCCTTGGTGATGGTGTATGGACCATATCAGAGTGGGAGAAGCTTGTGGTGGGGTCCAGCAAGGTGTTCCTTCTGCAAATGAAGCCAAACTTTGTCACCCACTTGGAACTTGTGCGACACTCTATGTTGATCATGGCGCTGCTTGTAATTAGCATTGGCTCTATCAAATATATTTTGGACCTGTTGGCGGATGTGTTGAATGCTCTCAATGAAGTTTTTATCCCTTTCAGATTCGGACTGCACGTGAGCCAAATCTACCTGAGTGGATGCAAATGGTATGGCCCCATCAATGGTGCATAATGGTTGAAATCTCAGCCCTACCTAAAAGGGGTTGTGGCATGTTGAGCAGTGGAGAGATTTTTTGTAGCTATGTTGGACATAGGGGAGACTTTCATCCCATGTGTGTGGATGCTTCTAGTTGTACATGCACAAAATTTGTACGATCATCATGTTGACAACCTCTGTTTGGCCATTAGTTTGGGGATGGAAATTCGTGGACTTAGTAAGTTTTGTATCCAGCATCGACCAGAGACTTGACCAAAATTCACTCAGGAATTTGTTGTCCCGATATGAGATAATGGACTGTGGGATCCTAAAGTGTACCCACACTCGCTCAAAGAAGAGCTTAGCAGTGGCCTCTGTTGTGATACTCTTCTTGCAGACCACCATGATGGCCATCTTAGAGAATCTATTGAAGACAACGAAAATGCAATCGTTGTCGTGCTTAGTAGAAGGAAGGCCCGATATATAATCCATGGATACAGATTCCCAAGGCCGACTAGGGGTAGGTAGAGGAGTATACAGGCCTTGCTTCTTTATGGTTGGTTTGGAAATGGCGCAGGCGGTGTAGGATCTAATGTACTTCCCAACATCTTGACGAAGTTTCGGTCTGTTAACACCCAGGTTGTTCCCTATGACTCCCAAGGGAATACGGCCGGGGTAACCACTAACCAATCTTTGGATCACAGTTTCTAGCCAAACTGTAATCAGAGAGGGCTCTCTCTTTATGATTTGTCTCTGTTATGATGGTGTTTTAGGCTAGCTATTATGCTCAGGTTTTGGTTTATGTTTTGGTTGAAGGATTTCTTTCAGGGCTTAAGATGTAGTGTTTAGAGAGTAGTATATCATTGGGCAATGGAGTCTGGAGTTGTGAAATGCTTTGAAATGCAGGATTGGTGGTGTTCAAACTGCAGGGCCAATTGTGTATCTCAGACAAACAAATTTAACTTGAATGGTGAGGCATGCCAGCCATCAGAGAGCAATTAAGAATTCTCTATTAAGCTGGTGAGGTGAAAGTGAAACACGTTGCACAGGAGCAAACTTGAATTCCTGAGACAAAGGTCACTGTGAAAGGTGTATTCTGAAAGTGCAGCAATTAAGAATTACACTTATCAAGATTACAGCTGAAGAAAACATTCATTAACAACACAGATTGAACTCAGGGTATTTCTTGAATAAATCCTGAAATTTATTCTTTTTCCTTGTTGCTAAATATTCGAAAATTAGAAACATATATGGATTTTAACAAATCAAAGATACATAACAAAGAGAGTTGCAGAGACTTATTGTATTGTGTAATACACGGGAATCCAGCAGTTTTCAACAGACACCAGAACGCATTCAACACTTCAAAAATCCGAGAAATTCCATCACTTTCTTTATTAAACTTCTGAAAGGATTACAGCATAAGAACTTCTTCAGGAGAAATCAACAACAACCCTTTCAAACTCATGCGAAGGGGACTTTATAGGAATGTTTATACAAAATATCTCAGGCATTGAGTCATCTGAGAGAGAAATATCTTCATTACTTCATATAGAAAGTAGAAAAGAAGTTATTACAGCTTTGAATGCAGCATAGCTGCTCTTTAAGTCTGTCAGAGGATAATTTGACCTTTGGAGGTCATTGAGTCGGTTGAACCGCTTTGCTTTAATGCTGGAAAATGTGTCTTTACTTTTTGCTGCGCTGTATCTTCTCGGCTCTGCCAGCTGTGGTTTCCTACTTTTGCTCTGTTTGGCCGAGATTTTTGCTGAGTTGGCTCAGCCTTAATCTTTAATGCATGCTGATTTTGTTAAACTGTGCTTTGCATATCAATTCATATTTTCAAAAACAAAATTTGGTGAATGGCTCACTGTCTATAAAATTTTCTGTATTGCATCTGTCCACCAGTCTGGTGTAGGGAGTTGATGCCTGAGAATTGCATCCATAGTCTCCTCTGCCTCTGTATACTTGTAAAAATTGGGAGCCACATCAAACAGGTGATTGATCTCATTCATTATAAAAAATAGACTTTCTACCTTGTTGTAGATAGTCTGTCCTGTAGCTGGCCCTGTTTCTTCTGAGCTGCTGGGCTTCGCATTGATTTCGCTTGTGGCAAATGCATTCACTCTTTTGGCATACTGCTCATGAATAAGCAGTCTCCCTGCGCTGTTCAGTAAGCTAGGGAGTCCTCTGTTTTGCAGCACCAGGAATTTATCCATAAACCTTTTTACCTCGGTCTGCATGTCCTGGGTTCTTCTCTCCAATGTCTGCACCAAATTTCTCAATGTGAGAACCCTTTTGATCAACTGAATGGTCTCAGTTCTATTGGAAATTCCCATGTTTGCCAGCTGAGTACTTGTTCTATTATTCAGCACATTGATCATCCTGGTGGCAACTTTAGGCATGTTGCCTAGAGCAGCCCTTGACTTGTGAATTTCAGCTTGTGCTTTTGGGATGAGCTCTAGTTGCTCATGGATTGTCTCTATATACTGCCACTGGTCAGTAATAGACTGGCCAATGTTGGCCCATAGCATTGCCTTAAGCCCAGCTATAACTTTATCTAATTTGAGCTCATTTTCTAGCTCTTTTATCCTGTCTTTGAGGGCTTTCACCTCCCTGCCCTTCTCTGCCACAGCTTGCTTGGATTTATCATATCTGTCATTCACCTTGGCCAATTTATCCCTGGTCTCATTCAGCTCTGCCATTTGAGCTTCCAGGGCTTGAATCTCATTTTTTAGCTTTTGCATGTCCAAGCTAGGGGCCTGCTCTGTTGGTGGAGGTGCTGAAGTAGATGGTGCAGCTTGATCAGTCTGTTGAGGGGGAGGAACAGTGGTTGGGGCAGCTTCCTCAAGGTTTATAATTTGAGGAGGAGGCTAAGAGGTTTGCCCTTCTTCTCTCTGTTTCAGAGATGCTTGTAATGCTGCCTGTGAAGCCTCTGATTCTCCCAGTTGTTCTTGTGTTTGGAGGAGCTGCTTGTAGAGAGATATGAGCAGATCTATGGCATCTTTATCATGCCTTTGTTGGGCCACTTCATCTGTCTGAGGGTGAATTGTGGCTGGGAGCTTGATCTTTCTCCTTAGAGCTGCCATATCTGCATCCCTCAGCTTCAATATCTCTTGTATGCCCTTGATATCTTTGGGATCATGCCCAATCTCTATGATGATATCTTCTAGGGCCCTGATCCTGTTTTCCTTTGCTTGAGAGGAGGCCCTCTCCAACTCAAGCTGAGAAGCTGTATTATTTAGGCTATTCGCTAGCCTGTAGTTGTCCAAGGTCTTGTCTGCCAATGAAGCATAGACCATCTCACCTGTTTGTTTGTGTAGTTCAATCTTATCCATTGGGTGGATGTCCTTGGCCATGATTTCAAGATTAGTCCTCAAGTAATCTGAAGAGGACTGTGGCTACAGAGTGGTTGGCGTGAAGTGGCTCATGATCATCTTGCCTTCACTTACATCAAAGGCAGACATTAGACGTTGCTGGTTGGAGGGAGCCATTTTCAATAAATGGTTGTACAGTTGTATCTTAATGGGGTCACTTCTCCTCTTTATGTCTATGAACTGCTGCTTAATGCTCAGTTCACCCTCTCTCTGCTGGCCGGAGGAGCTGACTTCCCCTCCCATTGTTCTCTCTTGTTCCTGCTGGAAGGAACTTGCAGATGCCTCCATACTGGGCATGCCCATACCCAAAGATTGCCCTATAGGCATCTCTTCCTCAGAAAATGGATTTATTCTCTGTCTCTTCTCCCCATGGCTTGCTGATGTGGTCAAGGGAGTCTCTCTATCGCTTTTTCTGCTCACATCCTCCCTTTGTGGAGTTTGGAGGACTGAGGTTTCATTGGCAGCTTCTTGCCTAGGAGGCACTCTGCTTTGAGCCTGCTGGTCGCTGAGATTTTGGGCCTCAACTGCCCCTTCTTGCTGTGTGGGCTGCTCCTTTTCCTGCTGCCCTTCTCTTTGCTGTGTACCCTGTTGCTGTTGTTGTTCTACCTGCTGCTGTTGCTGTACCTCCTCCTGAGGTGGCTGTTCTGATTCCATTTCTTTCTCCTTCCCTTTGGCAGAGGCTTGCTCAGTAGCTCTGGCCACTTGTTGATTGGCTGTGGAGGAAGATGCAGCTGTTCCCCCTTGGATGTTTGGAAGAGTGAATACCTGTGCAGAAAGCTCCAAGTCAGCCATCTTTAGAAGATTTCTACGTGCTCTTTCATTCAGCTCTTCTTGTGTAATAGCTTCTTCTAGGGTTCCTCTCCTCCATTTAATTTGGTTTGCATGTTGTTCAATGTGAGGAATCTTGAGATGATCATAGCGAGATAGCTTATATTTAAGCCTCCTCAAAGAGATGAAGTGGTTGGGGTCATAAGGCTTCCAGAGGAAACTGGTCTTCAAACCAAGGCCTTGTAACATTCTATCTGCCTCTATCCAGCCTTCCTCCCTTATGTTATAGACCAGGTGGCCAAGTTGGTTCCTGACTTTTAACTGTGCCTTCTTGCCCTTTCCTGAGAAGTGAAGCACATCAACATTGCCAAACTGCCTGAAGTATTCTAGGGCAAAGAGCCTCATGGGCACATATCTGGGCAGTCTGTATGGGGGTAACTCACAGCCATAAATTCTAATGACTGTGTGATGCTGGTAAAAATACCAATCCCCGATGCTGTATGCTTTTGACAAGTGAAGGAGTCTTTGCATCTCATCGGTCAATCTTGGAGGAGGTGAGCCCAGCAGCAGAGTCATGGCTGGATGGATGAAGAGATCTATGAACTCACAGTAGGTGTATGGAGAATAGAAACTGCAGTGGAAAGCAGAGGTCCAATACACTATTGATCTGAGGTTGCCCTGTGCATCCTCTCTTTTCATAGGAAAAGAGAATTTCTCATGTTGATAGTATAAGATTAAGTGGAAAATGTAGGAGGTGTATTTGAACACCCTTTCCCTTGACAGGTTCAACAACTGCTCATGCATTTTCTCTGAAATGTAAGTGGCATAGTCATAGCAGACTGGATTTTTGCCAGGAGAGAACATGAGCATCAACAGCAGCACAGTTTCATCTATATACTCAATTGAGTCATACCCCAGAATGGGACTGATCATATCTACGAGGTCCCTGCCCAATTGGTTGAGATAGACATGACAAATGGGAGGGTATATCACAGTATCAGAATTAACAAACAGCTGGTTGAGTTTGGTAATTTGGGCATCTGTCATTCTGGCTCCCTGCCTTATCAAATCCACCAGGGATAGAGGAACCAATTTCTTGTTTGTCTTGAATTGCAACATCTCTTTGATGGCCTCAGGGGTAATGTAGAACAGAATTGTGCCTGAAGGGTCAAGCACAGCCCTCTGGGTGGCATCATACTTATCAGCACATAAGTGAATCAGGTCAGGAAATTGATTCACCTGAGGGAGCTTGAAAATTGGGAGGAAGGAATCCCAAATGCCCAAGATGTCTGTTCCAGTCTCATGCTTGATTTTTAATTCATTTAACATATGAATATGGAACTTGCTCTGGCTTAGCATTTCTTTTGAGATTTTACAATCTAAGTCTGCTAATGCCTGCCACTCTAATTGTCTATGGGGAGCATTCAAAGGGGCAACATTAAGGGCTATGGGAGCCACTGGTGGGTCCATGATTTCTTGCAGGATTTATTGACGGAGACGCTATGCAGAGCGACCCAAAAAGTTTTCTTTGAGGAAGGAATGTGAATTGTATGGCCCAGAGTGAGTGGGAGAGTTGCAGCAATTGAAATACTGCTTGAAGTGTAAATGAGACCAATGAGAGGTCTAAGTCTATCTTTTTCAGCAGGTGAATACAGTTTGAGTGAGTACTTTCACGTTTGCGTGAACAGAGTACCGTTTTCAGTGAAAATGCGGGTAAACAAGGCTCGGCTATTGTTTTTCGAGCTCACAGTGGTAAATGGGGGCTAGGCACCAGAATTTCACCGGTGAATTTTGAGAGTTTTATGTCGCTTAAGCTCTTTCGATGGAATTCACAGGCAGAGTACGCACATGAAGGATTTTAATGGAGAATACCTGGTAAAGAGCGATCAATGGTCACGGATGACTGTGGAAATGGCGCGCTGGACGTCTCCGAGTTGGTTTCAGCAAAGGTGCGCGGTTGGACGTGGAAATTGCATGCAGGAGCAACAGTCGTTTTTTGTAGAAAAAGTGCAAAAAAAGCGAAATTTTGGCTATAATATTGATTTTTGGAAATTTGGCGCATTTTTATGATGACGTCAGCATGACGTCATAGGTGGAGTCAGGGTCGGATGACGTCAGCATGACGTCATCAGGTGATGTGGCGAGCTAGGATTGGTCCACAGGGATGATGCGGTGGCAGACACGTCGGCGAAATGGCGGACAAAGATGCTGACGCGACGGCAGGGTGGCAATGACGTGGGTCTGACGTTTGTCAGGCGGATTGTCCAAAACCATACGCGGTTAGCGGTTTCATATCGCACCGCTATAGATACGGAGGCGGAATGTGTCAGGCGTACCTCTGATGCATTGTGGGGGAGGCGCGTGGCGGGCGCCTGACGTCACCTTCTGACAGATATCAGAAGGTATCTGTCGGACGTCGGGGCCCGTCCGATATGGATGAGGACCGTTGGATTTGGAGCGCTTGATCGGACGGCTATCGGGTTAATGAGATGATCGGTGGATATGACAAGGGGGCAGTATTATTTTATAATTATTTTCGGGATCAGCGCTAGGCGAAAAACATTAGGATAGGGTATTTCCAAATGTTTTTTCAATGTATTTCGGAAATGTACAACATGGGCGGAACTTTGGTTTAAGCGGCAAACGGTGGGTTATTGGGTTATTTCACCATTTCGAAAGGGTTTATGGGTAGGAGGGGGGGGGGTTTATAAGGTTTTTCAATGCACAAGAATGCGGCCCCGATACTTAGGATAGGCGAATAAAGTGGGTGTTTGGGTTATTTTGCAAATGAAGCGGGTATAGGTAAAACAAGGTCATTTATGAGATCTTCTTAGGCGAATGAAGCTTTGTAGGGGCCAAATGAACTCAGAAGAGAGGGGGGGGGTTAAATTTAGGTTCATCAAAGTGACCAGATGCCATTTGATCCCTGATAGAGAACTTATTGGCTATAATGCCAAGGGGAGGGATATTTATACCAAATTTGGGGTTTATACACCATGGTGTTAATACTAGTAGGGGAAAGGTAACATAGGGGATTTACATAGTAGAGTTAGAGTTAGTATGGGGGAAAATGAGAATGAAGGGGAAAACCACTAAGTTTATTTGAAACTTACTTAGTTTAGGGAGTAGATCAAAATGAAAAGAATTTTACACAGGAAATGTGGCTTTTAAATGAACAAGAACTTATCATAAAACCTTAGAAATTTCTCATCAATCTCCATGGATGAAGGGATGTTAGTAATAAGAGTGGAAGGGGAATTTGGGGAATTAGACATGCTCCTTTGCCTTGCTTTTCTTATTTAAACCAGCAAGATTCAATCTGGGATGAATACCACTTCTGCAACCCCATCTACTTACCCAGCTACTTTGCCTAGCATTTTTTATTTCTTCTTGGAGGGTGCACTTGGACTTGCAGACCCTTACTTGCCTTTTCTTTTATTTGGCTTTTTCTTTTGTTTTTTCTATCTACTTCTACCCTTATTTCTTCCAAGGTCCCAGATTAAGCTGTTGGGAACCTTTTTTCTCTACCTAAACTACTTGTCTGCCAAGATTAAACAGTTTGGACAGACTCCTTTCTCTATTCTACAACTCAAAATTTGAACATGACATGATCCAGATTAGACTGTTGGACCATCCATCAAAATTTACGTCCATACCAAGCTATAAGCACAGATTGGATTCTCTTGGAAATATGTGATTTTTGAATCATCAAAGCAGAGCATATTTGGACCTTTTCATAGCCAATCATGAAATATGAAACCTATTGGTATAGGTAGCCAACACGGTCAATAAAAAACTTTTGCAATACCGCCACTATTTTCTCTACTCCGAAGTGTCCAACAACTCGACTGTAGTGCGCCTCCCAAATAATCTTGGCACGCTCACTTGAAGGAACAAATATTTGTCCCAACTGGCATAACAGTGCATCCTATAGGTGAAAATTTGGAACTTTCTTACCTTCCAAGAGTGTCTGGTATATTCTGTCAAATTCTGGATCACTCTAGTAAATATGCATCCACCTCAGTGTCTCTTTCCCATAGGAGTCGAGCACAATGATTAGCGCTAGGACCGGTGGTCGATTGAGGAAATCGGCGACATTATTGGTGTTTCCCTTCTTATACTTAATGTTCAAATGGAACTGTTGTAGATAGGTGGAACATTTCTGCTGACGATCATTCTGCAACTTCCCTTGTGTCTGTATGAACTGCAGAGGCCAGTGATATGTGTGGATGACTGTTTCCTTCCCCAAAATGTAATGCTTCCATTAACAGCAGGCTTGCACAATGGAATACATTTATTTGTCGTAAGTGTGGTGCTTTCGGACTGTGTCTGAAAGTGTCTCACTGTGGTAAAACACTTGATGCCCATGTTGAGTAAGAACCACACCAATAGCATAGTCGGAGGCATTTGTCTTGATCTCAGATGGTTATTGCAAGTCCGGTAATGTGAGCACCGGTGCAGAACAGAGGCAAATCTTCAACTCGAAGAACAGTCGATGTTGGGTTTCCGAACAAAAGAAATTTTCTTTTGCTCCGCCCTTAGTGACTTGACTTAAAGGCCAAGTGATATGAGAGAACCCCAACACGAACCTATGGTAGAAATTAGCAAGACCCAAAAAATTGTGGAGCTCTGATAGAGTGGTTGGGGCTGGCCAATCCTGAATGACGTGTACCTTGGATGGGTCCACATGTACACCCTACTCATCAATTATGTACCCTAGATATTGAACTTGGATCAAGCCAAAGGTGCATTTCTCCAAGTTAGCACATAGCTTGTGTTGTCGAAGAGTTTGAAGGACCTGTCGAATATGGTGGAGGTGCTCTTCCCAACTCTGGTTAAAGATCAAGATGTCATCTAAATACACCACCATGAATGCATTGGTGAAGGGCCACAAGATGTCGTCCATCAGTCTTATGAAGGTTGCAAGGTTGTTTGTCAATTCGAGCGGCATGACCGTGTTATCACTCAGGTTGTCCCTTGGCTCCTTAAGGGATACGGCCGAGGTAACCACAAACCAATCTTTAGGCTGCAGGTCCTAGCCTACCTGCAGTCAGAGAGGGATCTCTCTTTATGATTTAACTTTGTTTTGGGTTGATTTTAGGCTAGTTATGGTGTACAAGGGTTTTGTTTTGATTTTGGTGGGATGATTGATGTTTTCAAGTAGGGAGGCATGCATAGTGCGAGAGGTTCAAACCATTGGGCATGGAGTCATGGAGTAGGGTTGCTAGTACGTTTTCTTGGTCACAAGAGGAATATAGAGCAGAATAGCTACACATGAAACAATCATTAAAGCTAAAAGGATGAAATGAAGGCTAAGGAATGAAAGGCAACTAAGAATCTCTCATTCAGCTTAACAGAGAGAGGGTGAGTGAACTATATCTAGGAGCAGTCAAGAATTCCTAAATAACAGTCATACATGAATGAAATAGAGCAAATATGAGTCATGAGGAATTCATATTTATGCCTAAATCAGAAGAAAACATATAGAAGTTACAGAAACTGAGCATAGAGTGCAGCCAAGCAAATTCTAAGCTAATCTTTCATTCTGTAACTTAGATGGTGATATATGTATGATATAAACATATATGAACTGAAAACAGAGGTGAGAAACACTTATTGGGCCATGTAGCAGCGCAAGAATTCTATATTTCACTCTTCAGCCATTAATAACACAACAGACAGTCCATCCTCCAAGCTTTTCAACAGTCTTTGATTATAGAAATTCTCAAACATACAGTGCGAGTCCAGAATGAGGATTATCAACCAACCAACCCTTTACACAATGAACTAGGGTGGTTTATATATGGAAAATATCTAAAAATATCTATTACAGCAGACCTTAAACAAGTCTGAGGGAAACCTAATCTTGTCCAGAAATTAATGCAAGAAAATATCTTTGAGCTGCGCTGGAGGCAGTTGTATCAAAATGAGTTAATATGGTGTCCTTATGGCTCTGTGCTATTCATTTAGCCATAATTGTGCTTTGGGCTTTGATCCACTGCTCTTAAGTGGCTTTGATGTGCATTAACTCTGATATGAGAGCCTTTAAATGGCTTCACCGCTTTCATTGACTTTGCCTGGGGGCCTTTAATGTTCACCTGCTTTGGTATTGTCGATCTGATACTCTTTGCCGCTTCACTGATACTCTTCAATTTAATCTAGGCTTCATCTTTCCTATGATACTCTTTTACAGTTGAATTGGGCCGCTTTCTCCCCCTTGATGTTTTTGAAACTGTCAAATCGCCCCTGTTCTGCCCTGTTAAGGCAAAAATGGTTGTTGCAAATGCTTTTCGTGGCCTCTGGAATGCTATCGGCGCTGGCCGATTTGAATATGAACATAAATGAAGAAATCTTGTCAAACTGCGAATTTTCGGGCCTGCTGGTAGCCGAGCAATATGAAGCCTTCCATTTTGGTCATTTTTTCTTAGCGATGCGCGATTAAACTGCCTCTGTTTCTCGTTTCAGGCTTCCTTTGCTGCGATTTTCACCCTTCGCGCCTTCTTTCAGTGATGATGTTAGTAGTGGGTCCCGGTACGGCAATGACGTGGCAGGGTGACGTGGCAGTACGGCAGGGATTAAATCGGCGATTGGAAATCGACAGGGACAGGGGGCGATGGCTTTTATATATGCGATGCGATGGGAGTGATCGCCGATATCAGAAAAGCGATAAGGCATGCAGCTGTGCGAAAAATGGGAAATATTGCGGAAATGCCATATATTGAGGTAAAATGAGGTTATTGGTAAAACTTAAGTTTTGCAATATAACCAAGTTTTGTGGGGAAGCGGAGGTATATATGGATAAATGATGCGATTGCGATAATGAGTGGATCGCGATGCGATATGTTTTCAGGTGTGAGAGCAATATCGCGTCGGTGGATGAGAGGGGGGCATATATATACAGGTACAAAAACCTTTGCGACTGCCGATCGCGATGTCGCGGTCGGCGGTATGCCATCGGAGTGTGAATATATGTGGGCCAACAAAGTCATTTCCACCTCCGACATCGATATCGCGTCGGAGGGAGGGGGATACGGATCGGAGGAATGTTTTGGTAATCGGCGAAGGCCTAACGTGATCAGAAGAAGGCTTAATGCAATGGAGATGGGTTTTAGTACATCGGATGAAGATTTTTAAGCTTTAGGAAGAGTCCTTAATGCATCGGAAGGGGTCCGATAGCATTTAAAGGGGGTTTTTGTGTTTTGAAGGAGTCCAAACACCTTAGGAAGGTGGTTTTTTGAGCAAAAGAGGGTTCTTACTAAGTTTCAAGTAAACTTAGTAATTCCCAAGCAATATTTATGGTTATATTTCAACCAGAGGAGGGGATATGTAAATAATGGGGCTTTTTACTATTTTTTTAGTATGGGAAGGGGAAATAAGGAGGGATTTACATAATAGAGTTAGGAGTTAATATGAATTTTTGCGAAGAAAGCGCTAAGGATAGAAATCTTAGGCTTTAAAGGGGAAACAGGACCTGTATAAGAAATATAAGCATCCTTAAGCAACGCAGATCTTTACTTAGACAATGATATGACAAATGATGAAACTTAAGAGATATCAAGCAGATCTTGACCTCTTTGGGGATGTTAGTGAATGATTTGGGGAACAAGAAGAAGGGGGAGTTAGTCATGCCTCGGTTGAGCTGCTCCAAGGGAAAACTGCCTTACACTTGTAATCTGAAGTAAAATAACAATTTGAAATACAAAATTGACCACACTTATTCATTCTGCCACCTCAAAACTACTTACCTAACATTTTTTCTTCTTTTTGGTTTGGGTGCACTTAGACTTGCAGACCCTGATTATCTTCTTTTCTTTTGACTGCCCTCCTATCTAAATGTACCCTTATCTCTTCCAAGGGAACAGATTAAGCAGTTGGGCTCCTTCATTTCTCTACCTAGCTACTCATCTGCCAAGCTTAAGCTGTTTGGACAGATATTCATTCTCTATCTTCTAAAACAAGTAATTTTAAATCTAGGGAAGCCAAGATTAAGCTGTTTGGCTTTCCCTTATCTGTAAAACTCTTCAAAAATGCTATGATTCTTCAAAATGGAACTTCTTGGAAATATGGAACCTTGCAGCATGACAAGATGACATATTTGGCATGTAAAACAGTCAATCATGAAATATGAAACCTATTGCAATAGGTGGCTAACAGTGGCTCCACTTGGGGATGGTTTTTCAAGATGAAAAGCCAAGAACAGCAGGTCAGAATGCCTTGATCTTCAATTGTTGTTGTAAACTGAAATTCTCCTCCTGGCCTTTTGGGTGGTTGTAATCATATTGAAATCTGTTTGAGCACTTCTTTGTAATTATTTCAAAAACGGAGATCTGAAATAGAACTTTCTTTGGTCTTTCCTTCAAAATTTGCTGCATTGTTCCCTTTTATTTGCCTGCTATAAGAAAACGTGCTGAAAATACAAATATTAATGTACAGATAGTATACAGAGTTGTGTTGCCTTCAACAAATGGGATCATGATAGTGCTTTAGCATTCGGCCATTGACAGGGCCTTCTTCAGTTGTGCTGCCATCCAAACTGTTCAGGAAATATGTGTTTTTGCCTTGAACAACAGAAATAATAAAGGGGCCTTTCCACAGGAAATCAAATTTTCCATACTTTCCTTTATCCTCTCTTCTTGAATCCCATCTTAAAACTTTGTTGCCTATGCAGAAATCTTCAGCCTTGGTTCTTTTGTCAAACATTTTCCTGAGCTTCTCCTATAAAATCTGAGCTTTGTCGTACACTTGCTCTCTTGTTTGCTGCAAATGGATGGTTTGGTTTATTCTTCTTTGGATATCATTTGGCTCCGCCTGAATCTCTTGCAGCAATTTGATAATAGGGACTCCCAAAGAAGAGGGGAACTTGGCCTCCATGCCATAGACTAACTCATATGGGCTCATCCCAATGGATCTCTTGGTTGACAATCTGTCTTCCCATAGGGCATTTACAAGCTTTTTGTCCCAGTTCTTCTTGTTCTCCTTCAAGACTTTCTTAATGTTGTTAGTCAGACTCTTGTTGGATGATTCGGCCAAGCCATTACCTTGAGGGTAATAGGTCGTGGAGTGACCCAAGGTAATGTGGAATTTGTGGCAAAAACTGATCATTTTCTTGGATTTGAATGCAGCAACGTTATCTGTAATGATCTTATCAGGACAGCCAAATCTGGACAAAATGTTGGTTTCAAGGAATTGGATAATGGTGGAGTCATTGGCTTGCCTACATGGGATGGCTTCAATCCACTTGATAAAGTAATCTGTGGCTGTTAGAATCCACTTATGTTGGCCAGAAGAGGACGGATGGATTTCTCCAATGAAGTCAAGACCCCATTGTTGAAAAGGCTTCTTGGTTGAAATGGGCTTAAGGGGCAAGGGCAGAAGCTTTCTTTTGCCTTCAAAGATTTGGCATTTGTGGCATGAAAGAACAAACTTTCTCACATCAGCAAACAAAGAGAGAAACCAGCCCTTAGTATCTTATCAGCAGTGGACTTCCAATATAAGTGCCCTCCACAGTCCCCTGCATGGAATTCTTTCATGACACTGTCAGTTTCATTCATAGTTAGACAATTCAGTAACATTCCTTCATGATTTTTCCAAAACAGGGCACTATCTAAGACACAAAACTTTGACGCTTTCATCTTTAAAAATCTCTTTTTGGTTCTGGACAACCCTGGAGGAGCACACAAGTTTAACAATATAAAACATATATCATCATACCATGGGGATTGCAAAAAAGCTTCACTGATCTGTGGAGTCGCCAGCTCTTGTTCATTGTCCAGTTGATAATGTCTAAGGCTTGAAAATTGGTTTCGGACATCAGTTTGGCTAAACCTTGTCCCTTTATCAGCTTGGTGGGTTTTATCTCAATGTCATACTCAAGGATATTGGCAATCCATTTGCCTATTTTTCCTTCTATGCCCTCTTGAGTTAATATGTCTTTTACAACAGCATTTGGCACATAAGCAATCACATGTGAATATAAAATATAAATTCTAAAATCTTTGATTGCTTTAACAAGGGCATATGCTTGCTTCTCCATGATTTGGTACTTTAAGGGTGCATCTCTAAGGGCTCGGCTGAAAAATGCAATTGGCTTTTCATTTCCCTGATCATCTTTCTGCAAAAGGACAGTAGCAATGGTGTGTTCAGATGCAAATGAAAAAATGATGAAATCTTTATCAAATTGAGGACTTGTGAGGATTGGGGCTTGGGTTAAGGCAGATTTTATGCCCTCAAAGGCTTACTTGGCCTCTAAAGTCCATTTTACCTTGGAATCCTTCTTTAACATGTTATTTAGCATTCTTATCAGCTCGGCCAAGTTTGGGATAAATATCCTTAGGAAATTGATCTTTCCTAGGAATGCTTGCAACTCTTTGATGTTTCTTGGATAAGGGATTTGCAAGATGGCTTGAATTCTTTCAGGATCAATTCTAATCCCATCTTTTGAAATGATATGGCCTAGCAATTTGCCTTCTTCAAGGCCAAATAAAGACTTCTTTGGGTTCAAGGAAATGCCATATTTCCTACATGTTAGGAACACTTGTCTCAAATTTTTTAGGTGCTCTTGATCAAATTTTGAGAAAGGAGTAAGGTCATCGAGGTAAACCACTAGGAAATCATGGATTTCTTTGGCAAATGCTATGTCCATGGCCCTTTGAAAGGTAGCACCTGCATTCTTTAGTCCGAAAGGCATCTTCACATACTTAAATGTTCCCCACGGTGTTGTAAAGGTTGTCTTGTCTTGGTCATCCGGGTGAACAAGTATTGGATTAAAACCTGAAAAGCCATCTAGAAAAGAAATTCTTGAAGACCCCACTACTCTTTGTAGAATGTGGTCCATTTTTTGCAGTGGGTAGTGATCTTTAAGGGAGACTTGGTTCAGATTTCTCAAGTCCACACATAGTCTAATCTCCCCTATTTTCTTCCTTGTGGGAACAGGATTAGATACCCATTCTGAAAATCTAATGGGTTCTATGATACCAGCTTCAAACATTCTTTTCACTTCTTTTTCAATCAAAGGGAGAAGCACAGGATTGATTCTCCTTAGTTTATGTTTGAAGGGCTTTTGATTTGGCTTTAAGGGAATGGTATGTTGAATAACAGAGGTGTCATAGGACTTAAGGTCCTCATAACTCCAGGCAAATACATCTTGAAACTCTTCAAATAAATCAACATATTTCGGTTTTTGATCGGGAGGCAAAGACTTGGACAGTTTAATTATTTTGGGCTTCTCTGCTGTCCCAATATTACATTCTTCCACAGCAGCGTTTAAGGGCTGCATCTTTGGCTTTTTGGGGATATCGTTTGAATCAAATATATCTTCTAATGGAGTGAGGCTAGCAGGTAGAAAATTGCCTTTTAAATCGATCACTTCGGCCTCTGCTTCTGTTATTTCATCTAAATGCATTTGCTTCAGCTCTTGCATGTTTTTCTCATCAAAAATGGTTGGGTGCAGCATTTGATTTGCTGCTTCAGCTATTATAGTTTGCTCATTTTGGCTCATTTGTTGTTGTGGGTCATTCATGGCATCTTCATCAATGTTTAAGCTTGAGAATTCTTGTTGTAAGGTAAGAAAATTGTTGATTTGAGCATCATCCTCAAACACTTGCCAATCTTTGATATTGTTAGGCACAGTAGGCCTGTGCTTTATCTCAACAGTAAAGTGGTAATTGGGCTCAAAGGGAAGCTTGCAAGTGCTAGCAAAAGTAGCTAGACTGTGAGCATGCATGTTATGGTTTCTAGAAATTTTAGCAAGCTTGGATTTGGTGAAGGAATTGAGTATTTCTGTGGCAGTAGACCTATAAGCTCTTAGCCTATTGTCATTAGTAACAAAGTTACCTTTCATTTGTTGAATGATCAAATCGGAGTCACCTAGAATGGACACTTTTGCAGCTCCTAGAGCTTTGAGCAGTTTAAGGCCTAATAAGAGAGCCTCATACTCTGCCATGTTATTGGTACATTTAAAGTTTAGTCTGTAAGCATGACCCTCTGCATGGTTGTTATGTGTATTGTGAATCCAAATTCCTGCCCCTGCTCCTAGCTTATTAACAGAACCATCAAACTCTAAATACCATGTGATTTCTTGCTTGTGGTTAGTATTAAGAGTTTCAGTCATTTTAGGATTAGGCGGACCTAGGTTTTGTGCTTCATGTGGTTTTTCTTGTATGCTGGTTGCACTAATTGTTTTAACCGTTTCACAGAGATGGGCAACCGACTCTTGATTTATGCATGTTTCTTGTTCTAAAGGCAATTGCTTCTCATCAATGAGAGGGCAGCTATCATCATTGAACAATATAAAGGAATCCATATCAGAATGGATTGAGTAAATGGGAAAGTTTTGGGGTTTTTCCTCACTACTTACCACATACTTCATCAATGTTTCTCTATACAGTCTCTTTGGTTGCCCAAAGACTAAAATAGTGGCATAGGAGAGGTCTAGCTGGAGAGATCCTTGGAGTTTTTCTCCCCAAGATCTTGATAAGAGCATGCCATACTTTGGTGGAATGTCAGCAACCACCACATCCATTAGGATCATTTTGATGGGAAATTGGACTAAAGACACACAAAGGTCTTTGATTAAGCCTAAACACTTGACCTGACTAGAATCAAATGAGAATAAGTCTTTGTAGGGTCTAGTGACATCAAGGTTTAGCTTCTCCATTATAGCTCTGGGCATCAGATTGTGTGAAGCACCTAAATCAAACATAGCATTGTGCAAGACTTTATCATGAATGTGCAAACTGACATAAAAGGGTAGAACAGCTCCATGTCCTGATTTACCAATGACTTCAGGACCAAAAAGTAATTCAGGTTGATTATCTAAGACATTAACATCATCCCTGTTCTCTGGCATTTGCAGTGATCTTTTGATTTGCTGTCTATACACATCATGTTTGGCAAGCTCAGAGAGAGGAATAGATATCTTTAGTTTACCAATTTCTGCTTCTAAATCAAACGGTTTTTCTGACTGTGTTTTAGTATTGTGACTAGCAGATTTTCCCTTTTCAATTGTATCTTCAGTGATCTTCTCTTGATTATCAGTGATTTCTTGAGATTGTTCTGTTTTGGGAAGGCTTTGAGGAGTGTTATTTACATTGTCTTTTTTTTTTAGGGAAAGGATACAAAAGGTTGGTTATTAGAGGGCTGCATGTCAGATACATCCTCTATGGTCACTTCTTTTAATTTTGGGTCTATTTTATCAGCAGGTTCTGTGATAGCGGCCTTGTCTTTTACTTTCTTAGGCTGCTTGACATCCTTTGGCTTGATGGGATCAGACACATCAATGGTTCTTGTTCTTAATTTGTATTGTTTATGGACTTCGTAGACAGCTGAATCATAGCCTTGTTTGAAGTCAAAGGATTCTCCAGACTTGGTCTGAAATTGCTTTATATCATGGTCATCTTGGTCTTTTTGGGTTAGAAATACTTGTTTTTACCTCTTCAAACCCATCAAGTTTATGTGAGTGTCCTCTACATGCTCACTAGATGTGGATGCTTCAGCATAGTTTTCATGAAAAACAGGTCTTACATCATGGTCAGGACTTGCCCTTCCAACGTTTGGGTTCTGATTTTTTCTAAAGTTTGGATTTCTGATAGGATTGTTTTGCTGTCCTTCCCATGAGGCTTTTCTTTCAATCGTTCCCATTCTATTTTCAAAGCTATCCATACCTTTGATGATTGTGTCCAATTTTTTCTCAAAGGTTGAAGGTTCATCTTTGAAAGTGGTTCTTCTCTCAGCTCTTACTCTATTTCGCTTGGCAATCAGATTTGCCTCCACACTAACAGCTACATTCTGCATGTCTGCTAAGGTTTGAGGGGCTCTTTCCCTTAACTGATAAGCCATGTCTAAATCAAATCCATCAGGGAATTTGTATAAAGCGAGATCAGGTGGAGGTCTCAGGTTTTGTGGAATAGCGTTGTAAACATTGTTAAACCTGGCACAATAGTCTAAGACAGCTTCTTGAGGGCCTCTTTTGATAGTGTCATACTCGGATAATATGTGTAGAGGGTCCTTCTTCTTCTCCCATCTATTAAGAAATGCTTGGTAAAGGGCCTCTGGGTCAGCTATGGAATTTGCAGCAAGTGCTCTAAACCAGGGCCTTACATCTCCTGTTAAACTTTGGACAAAAATATTCATTCTTACACTATCATCATCTATTTCATAACTCTCAAAATAGTCCTGCATTTTCTTGGTATGTTGCAGGGCTTTGCCAGAACCAGTAGCATTAAAGTATGTGATTTTGGTTTGATAGTCCTGAGGCATAGCCCCTGGATTTGCAGGTAACTGTAAGGGTGCATATCTGTTAGCCATATTTACAGGGATAAGTGGAACAACTGGAACAGCTGGAATAGTTGTAATAACAGTGGTGGTAGTGGTAGTATGCGCAATGAATGGAGGTGTGGAAGAGGTGCTTGGAGAAGTGGATGATGAACAAGGGGAAGTAGGGGCTGAACGAAACAAAATTTTAACAGGGGTTGGAAAACAACTTGGCTGAACTGCTCCAGGACTAGAATCAGCAACCTCTTCTTGTTTTTGTTTGCTAAGGTTTCTAGAGATTAAATTGGGATTTTCAAAAACAGCTAGTGGATTTGGGTCTAGGTTTGACCTGGTATTATGTGTTTTCTTCTTGGGAGCTAGCTTCTAACTTAGTTTTTTTTTTTTGGAATTTTCTGAATAAGTCCCCAGCAGAGTCGCCAATGATGTTATCACTCAGGTTGTCCCTTGGCTCCTTAAGGGATACGGCCGAGGTAACCACAAACCAATCTTTGGGCTGCAGGTCCTAGCCTACCTGCAGTCAAAGAGGGCTCTCTCTTTATGATTTAACTTTGTTTTGGGTTGATTTTAGGCTAGTTATGGTGTACAAGGGTTTTGTTTTGATTTTGGTGGGATGATTGATGTTTTCAAGTAGGGAGGCATGCATAGTGCGAGAGGTTCAAACCATTGGGCATGGATTCATGGAGTAGGGTTGCTAGTGCGTTTTCTTGGTCACAAGAGGAATATAGAGCAGGATAGCTACACATGAAACAATCATTCAAGCTAAAAGGATTAAATGAAGGCTAAGGAATGAAAGGCAACTAAGAATCTCTCATTCAGCTTAACAGAGGGAGGGAGAGTGAACTATGTCTAGGAGCAGTCAAGAATTCCTAAATAACAGTCATACATTAATGAAATAGAGCAAATATGAGCCATGAGGAATTCATATTTATGCCTAAATCAGAAGAAAACATATAGAAGTTACAGAAACTGAGCATAGAGTGCAGCCAAGCAAATTCTAAGCTAATCTTTCATTCTGTAACTTAGATGGTGATATATGTATGATATAAACATATATGAACTGAAAACAGAGGTGAGAAACACTTATTGGGCCATGTAGCAGCGCAAGAATTCTATATTTCACTCTTCAGCCATTAATAACACAACAGACAGTCCATCCTCCAAGCTTTTCAGCAGTCTTTGATTATAGAAATTCTCAAACATACAGTGCGAGTCCAGAATGAGGATTATCAACCAACCAACCCTTTAAACAATGAATTAGGGTGGTTTATATAGGGAAAATATCTAAAAATATCTATTACAACAGACCTTAAACAGGTCTGAGGGAAACCTAGTCTTGTCCAGAAATTAATGCAAGAAAATATCTTTGAGCTGCGCTGGAGGCAGCTATATCAAAATGAGTTAATATGGTGTCCTTATGGCTCTGTGTTGTTCATTTAGCCATAACTGTGCTTTGGGCTTTGATCCCCTGCTCTTGAGTGGCTTTGATGTGCATTAACTGTGATCTGAGAGCCTTTAAATGGCTTCACCGTTTTCTTTGACTTTGCCTGGGGGCCTTTAATGTTCACCTACTTTGGTATTGCCGATCTGATACTCTTTTCCGCTTCACTGATACTCTTCAATTTAATCTGGGCTTCATCTTTCCTCTGATACTCTTTTACAGTTGAATTGGGCCGCTTTCTCCCCCTTGATGTGTTTGAAACTGTCAAATCACCCCTGTTCTGCCCTGTTAAGGCAAAAATGGCTGCTGCAAATGCTTTTCGTGGCCTCTGGAATGCTATCGGCACTGGTCGATTTGAATATGAACATAAATGAAGAAATCTTGTCAAACTGCGAATTTTCGGGCCTGCTGGTAGCCGAGCAATATGAAGCCTTCCATTTTGGTCATTTTTTCTTAGCGATGCGCGATTAAAATGCCTCTGTTTCTCGTTTCAGGCTTCCTTTGCTGCGATTTTCACCCTTCGCGCCTTCTTTCAGTGATGACATCAGCGGTGGGTCCCGATACGGCAGTGATGTGGCAGGGTGACGTGGCAGTACGACAGGAATTAAATCGGCGATCGGCAATCGGCAATGACAGGGGGCGATGGCTTTTATATATGCGATGTGATGGGAGCGATCGCCAATATCGGAAAAGCGATAAGGCATGTGGTTGTGCGAAAAATGGGAAATATTGTGGAAATGCCATATATTGAGGTAAAATGAGGTTATCGGTAAAACTTAAGTTTTGCAATATAACCAAGTTTTGCGAGGAAGCGGAGGTATATATGGATAAATGATGCGATTGCGATAATGAGTGGATCGCGATGCGATATGCTTTCGGGTGCGATAGCAATATCGCGTCGGCGGATGAGAGGGGGGCATATATATACAGGTACATAAACCTTTGCGACTGCCGATCGCAATGTCGCGGTCGGCGGTATGCCATCGGAGTGTGAATATATGTGGGCCAACAAAGTCATTGCCACATCTGACATCGATATCGCGTCGGAGGGAGGGGTATACGGATCGGAGGAATGTTTTGGTAATCGGTGAAGGCCTAACGTGATCGGAAGAAGGCTTAATGCAATGGAGATGGGTTTTAGTACACCGGATGAAGATTTTTAAGCTTTAGGAAGAGTCCTTAATGCATCGGAAGGGGTCAGATAGCATTAAAAGGGGGTTTTTGTGTTTTGGAAGGAGTCCAAACACCTTAGGAAGGTGGTTTTTTGAGCAAAAGAGGGTTCTTACTAAGTTTCAAGTAAACTTAGTAATTCCCAAGCAATATTTATGGTTATATTTCAACCAGAGGAGGGGATATGTAAATAATGGGGCTTTTTACTATTTTTTAGTATGGGAAGGGGAAATAAGGAGGGATTTACATAATAGAGTTAGGAGTTAATATGAATTTTTGCGAAGAAAGCGCTAAGGATAGAAATCTTAGGCTTTAAAGGGGAAACAGGACCTGTATAAGAAATATAAGCATCCTTAAGCAAAGCAGATCTTTACTTAGACAATGATATGACAAATGATGAAACTTAAGAGATATCAAGCAGATCTTGACCTCTTTGGGGAGGTTAGTGAATGATTTGGGGAACAAGAAGAAGGGGGAGTTAGTCATGCCTCGCTTGAGCTGCTCCAAGGGAAAACTGCCTTACACTTGTGATCTGAAGTAAAATAACACTTTGAAATACAAAATTGACCACACTTATTCATTCTACAACCTCAAAACTACTTACCCAGCCTACTTACCTAACATTTTTTCTTCTTTTTGGTTTGGGTGCACTTAGACTTGCAGACCCTTATTATCTTCTTTTCTTTTGACTGCCCTCCTATCTAAATGTACCCTTATCTCTTCCAAGGGCCCAGATTAAGTAGTTGGGCTCCTTCATTTCTCTACTTAGCTACTCATCTGCCAAGCTTAATCTGTTTGGACAGATATTCATTCTCTATCTTCTAAAACAAGTAATTTTAAACCTAGGGAAGCCAAGATTAAGCTGTTTGGCTTTCCATTATCTGTAAAACTCTTCAAAAATGGTATGATTCTTCAAAATGGAACTTCTTGTAAATATGGAACCTTGCAGCATGACACGGTGACATATTTGGCATGTAAAACAGTCAATCATGAAATATGAAACCTATTGCAATAGGAGGCTAACAGACCGACCATTCGAAAAGGCCCTCCTTGGATTTGAAGGCAATCTTCCACACATCGAAGGGTTCAATATGCATCTGGTGATAACCTGACTTCAAGTCAATCTTGCTAAAATATTTGGTCCCCTTGAGCTAGTCCAGAAGGTCATCAATCCGTGGGATTGGGTACCTACTCCCGATAGTGATCTTGTTCAGCGCCTAATAGTTAATATAGAGCCTCCAGGTCCCATCCTTCTTCTGTAACAATACAATCGAGCTCCCACAGAGTGATGAGCTTGGCCTAATGTTCCCTTTCTACAGTAGTTCTTGAATCTACCTCTTGATCTCATCGTTCTCCAGAATAGATATTCGATAGATCGGTCCATTGGGCAGCGGCGCACCTGGGGTCATATCGATGTAGTGCTTGACCTGACAATGCAGAGGCATCCCTATGGGTGAGGTGAAAATATCCATGTACTCCTCCATGACCTTGTCCATCTGTCATTGTTGTGCAGAGGAGCCATGCCTGGAATTTGTGGCCACAACCTTCTTCTTGCCTTGGGGGTGAATCATAAGGAAAACAAATTTATTGGTCTGCGAAATGATCTTACTGCATTACTTTGCAGTGATCAAAGAGATGGCGGTAGGCAGGGCTACCTATGGTATATTGTACAACTTATTAGCCAAAGTAATAATCACAGAGCAAGGTTTAGACTCATATATAGCATATCACTTCCACAAGTATGGTTGTCCTGACAATACATTAGAAACTTCAAGAGGAGCAATGTCACACAGTACCTCAACCATGAAGGGATTGATGTTTTAGGGAAGGCAGAACTGTTGGCCAACGCGAAGATCTCGTCCTTGGTGAAGCCACCCTATGGTGTACGGATGTGGATGTGTTGTAGTCTTTAGGCCTAGTTGCTTCACAACTTCTGTTAAAATGAGGTTCTTTTAGCTCATGTTATCGACAATGAACTACAATAGAGAACCCTTCAGCCACATCTGTGAGTGGAAGAGGTGGTCCCCCTCCTCTGGATCTTCAAGCTCAATTTTCTAGATCTTTGTGTTGGCCATGGTGGAATTGGGCTCTGCATCAATGATATGCTTTCCTTTGTTAGTCCCATTATCGAGTTCTGATTCAAAGTCGGAAACTGCATCTGGTTCGGAAGCCTTCAGCTCGGCCACTAGTGACTGCATGGCCCGACACTCACTTGTATTGTGAGTGGAGCTCTTATGGAACTCACACCATTTTCCCGTGTCCTTCTTCATCTTCGTGGCATTGTTATTTTCTTGTGGCTTCGGCGGGTTTTCCTAGGTAGCCCGCCTAGCTTAGTCCCTTGTTTTGTGGTTTGGGGGTGTTTTCCTTGCTTTGGATTCGCAGATCCAAAGTCGCGCTTCTTCTGTTTAAACTTATGCTCAATATTTACAGCGTACTAATACACCATGTCGAGTGAGGAAATGTCCAGGAACCCCATCTCGTCCAAGATGTATTTGTGTAGACAGTCGTGGTACTTGAGCACCACTGCTCAGTGTCCTTGATACCCAGCTTCGTGTGAAGGGTATGGAAAGTATTTGTGAACTTGGAGACATATTGGTCCCTTCCCTATCATAGCATGGTCCACTTTATGTATTTATCTTCATAGCTCCCGACAAGGTAATACTATTCCTTGATGGTGTCTCGAAAAGAATTCCAAGTGGGTGTAGCTGAAAAACAGTGAGGGTTTACTCTCGTCCTTGTGTTCACAGTAGATTTCCCACCAGTCCTTAACGTGTGGGGTGGCTTTGAGAAGTGAAAACATAATATTTTCCCGATTGGAAAAGTCATGAACTAAAAAACATCCTTCCAATAGATGTAATCATTTATCTACGACGTCTACATCTATGAGGCCTTCGAATATGGGAATATCGAAGTTAACTTGTACCTTAAAAGGAGTGGCACCTACAGAGTGGTTTTTAGATGAAGATGCATCGCCTGTGGGTAGTCATCGAAGGATCTAGGTAAAGTTATCCATCATCACATCTATTTTTTGCTTGAGGGCTTCCTTGAGCAACATTTTGAAAGAATATCCTACCCCCTCATCTTTCTTTTCTTCCTCCATGGGAGGTTTGCGAGGTTGATCCAGCAATGGTTCAATGAGGTCGAGCCCTAACTCCTTATACCCTGACCTCGTTGGTGACATCCAAAGAAAAAAAAAGAAAGAGAAAACCACTCTGATACCACTGATCTGAACTTAAATAGGAATGCAACAACTTACATATATAATTATAAATACAGAGATACAGCAGAAAAACACTTCCTTTCATTAATAGACAAATATTGAACTATGCTTACAAACAGAATGGAAATAAGATAGCTCGGGTGATGGCAGCTTATCTCTGAGAGGAGATATTATGGCTACATGCCTCTGAACTGAGTTACAATGAAGCTTAAGGGCCTTTTTATTATTGAACAATAAGATAAACCATAAACAACCAAAACCCTAACCCGAGGAGATGTAACACCAAGGGTTAGTTGGGCAGCCAACTTCCCGGGGTCTCTGAGGAATATAGCTACCAATGTGATTGCCTTAACAATCGTTGGAGGAATTTTTCAAAAAAAAATGTCGTTTAGGGCCTCAAAATGGCTCTGGGAGTTCAGGACTCGAAAAATTGCCAAAAATAGTAAATTTTGCTACAATTAAGGAAACAGATGAAACTGACTGGGGGGTCTTGGTGGAATAGGAGGGTGGCCACCAATATCCACCTGGATCATTATTTATTGAGTCTAATTTATCATGAGGAAACTAGTTTAAAGGGTGACTCAATGGTTTGATCAGAAGTTACGAACTGTGCACTTTTGATTGAGAGCGATTGAAAAGGGATGAATGCACTTGTAGGTTAGAAAATGTGTTTTGTTTTAATGGTTGGTGATAAACTTGTTGCTTTTATCAATGCACAGTTACCTTGAGACTGAAGGGATATTATAAACTATGAAGAATTTTTTATAGAGATCAAATGCCATAGATGGTGCATTGTTTTAGAATTTGAACACTACCTGTACATAAGTGAAATCATGAAGTTGATACTATGCTTGGAGATAGAGTGCGTACTCGAGTGTGAGTGGGTTGATATTTTGCTGATGCAATCAGAGAATTTGTATCCTATAACATGATCTTTTTCTGGATAGAATGTCAATGCATTTGGCAGTGCGATTGATGTGAAGTTGAATTCAGACCCATGCATGGAAGTTGCTTAAAATGTAGTGAGTATTATTGAGTTGTTGTTGTGTACCTGTAGCGGAGAAGACCATAGAAATCAAAGGAAAATACACCTGTAATAGAGTATTATTGATGTTGTGATATAAACCTTGTGACAATGTTCTTTTGGTGTAGCTAAAGCTAATATATGTTGTCATGAGTTTTATATTGTCATGTATTTTTCTTGTCGTAAGGGTTGAGTTTGTCAGTGAGATATGTGTTGCCATGACTCTTACTATTGCAGTATTAGTGTGAATGTTTATATTCCTGAGTGATAGGGGTTATGAGATATTTTGTTGTTAGGTCATGTATTTTTTTTGGTTATCAGAGTATGGTGCTAGTAGTATGTCAAATTATTTGTGTTGCTAATAATATGTTAGAGATATGTATGTTTAGCAAGAGAGTGAGTTTTTGGTGTTAGGTGGCTAAGAGTTTACACCACTGATAGGGTTTGAGTTACAAGAGTTTATGTATTCAAATTGGGTGGAGATTTCAAGTGGGTCCAATGTGAAAATAGATGAAAATACGCCTACAAATGCTTTGTGAAGAGTTCATGGGCCTCATATGAAAATGGATGAAATTTGGTCCATAAGGGTTTGAAGGCTGGGGCCTTTAGTTTAGTGAGTTGTGGCTTGCTAGCAAGTGGTGGCTTGCTCATGGAGTGGTGGATTCCTTCTGTTGGTGGTTGGAGAAACTATTGGAGGTAAGGGCCTCCAATAGGTTGGGGCTTACAATCGGTTTTGGCCTACATAGTTGTAGAAGTGTTGGATTCCATTAGGTAGTGGCCTAGAGTGAGTGGTTTCTCGTGTGCATCACAAATTGGGGCTTGCACAGTGGTGGTGGCGATTGGATGATGTAAAAAATATTTTGAATAATAAGAAGAGAAGAAAATTGTACGATGTTTTTTTCTCTTGGGAGTGTTTGCAAAAAACTTTTTGTGTCCCTATATGCTTGATGGTGTCTTGTGTGACTTGATGTTTATATGTTTCTTATGGTTGACTTGTGCACATGTATTATTATTCTTATGATATCATGTGTATATTCACATCTTTTTATATTGTGCTACTAATTAATTGATTATTTAGTGTTTGTAAAGGAAGGGTAAAGAGTTTTAAAAGTTGATCCATTGGTACAATACTAATTCAATGCCCCCTCTTAGTATTTTCAAGATCCCAATAATTAGTATCAGATTCGGTGTCTTTAGGTGCAACGTGATCGCGGGAAGGCAGATCTAGTGAAATTTTCATTTTTTTTTTCTAATGGATCATCAAGGAGTGTCTCTGCTCAGTGCTACAAATTACTAGGTATGGAAAGAAAATGTTAAATTTGAGTTGATATATTATGGATTTGATGTTTGGAAGTTGGTTTGTGAAGGATGTGACAAAGATCCCCTCTTAGGAAAAGTGCGACAATTGAATGCTCAATCCAAGTGCGTGATATACAACCATCTTCACAATGTATATCTAGAGAAGATAGTGGATCTAAAATCTACAAAGGACATATGGGTTAGATTGTAGATCTTGTATGGAGGAGACAACAAAAAAAGTAGCAAAGAAGAGAATAAGAGAAAAATAAGAAGGGCTCTCAGAAGATAGATTATCATCCTAATGAGTTCCACTGGCACAAGTGACTATGCAATTGCTTGTCTCGGTGAAGTGCGTAGTTTACTTCCATAAAGGAGTGTGTAGTTTTCTTCCAAAAATGATTTTGCAACTTCCTATCTCAAGGGGTTGTGTAGTTCACTCTTAAAAGGAGTTGCGCAGTTGACTTCCACAAGAAAATGCACAATCTCTTAGCTCAAGGCATGAAATTAGTGTCATCAAGGCATTCCTAACCTTATCTTCACAAAATGTGAATTTTCTATCTTTAGAAGTTGCACTGTTACTTTCGTCAAGGACTAGCTATCATCATGAAGTGCCTAGTAGTTGTTTAAGGGAATGCACAATTTATGATATCACAAGCTAGGCATGAATGTGTGAGAGGTTGCGACACTTATAACTCCAAGAAGAAAACTTGACACTTAGGAAAATAATACCAGGGGTGGCCTTGCAATCTTAAAATGACAGTTCTCATGATCAAAGGGAGGCTCCAAAATCAAAGCGTGGGAAAAATTTTGGAAGGAGTTTGTAGCAGATACAATAAAAGGGCATAGTGAAGCATATATATCATTGATTGGTTCCAAGATTCCTACCAAACAAAAAAAAATCAACACCCATTAAGCCCTCGGAAAGATCTACTGTGACACATGAAGAGGAAGAAATGAAATATGATATATTAGAATTACAGGACTAAGTGCAACAAATTTCACTCTCAGAAAGGGAAACTAAAGATGAACTAAAAGTGGACATGGATGTTTTAAAATGGGACATGGAAGGTTTGAAGGAAGGTTTGACAAAGCTGCTACAAGAAAGGCTTCCTAATAGTGACAAGGTAGCCCATGAAACTCATGATGAAAACAATAGGAATGTGCATCATGATTTTAAAGACTCTAACTTTGGGTAGAATACCAATCATATTCCAGAGATCAATATGAGTAAGTTTGATGGCAAGGATCTGGTAACATGGATATTATAGATGGATCAATTATTTGATTTACACAGTGTGCAACACACACAAAAGGTACACATTACATCTTTATATTTAGAAGCCAATCAAAGTGTATGGTATTGATGGATTTATTCTCATAAAGAACCTATCACTTGGACAATTTTTACAGTGGAATTGATAGCACATTATGAGGATACAAAGAGAAATATCTTATTTATCCAAATGATAAATCTCAAACAAAAGGGTTCAGTTGGGGAGCACATCGAGGACTTACAAATATTGGATATCAAGTAACTGATATTCTATAAGAGCATCTTATTAATGTCTTTATGGGAGCTTTAAAGGATAAAATCCAACACAAGGTTCACCTTTGGGAACCTAAGTCATTGGAGAATGCATTCAGGGTGGCAAGAAACGTTGAAGGAAAAATTATGGCAACAAGGATGTCTACCACTCACAACTATAAAGATGGAAGTGTTCCCGCTACTAGCTTCCCACAACCTACAAGGTTGAAACCTTAACAATTGGATGAAAAGAGCAAAATAGATTTGTTATAGTTGTGATATAAATTACATTGAACGTCATAAGAATGCTGAGAAGAAATTATTTTTCACAAAGAGAAATATCTTATTTATCCAAATGATAAATCTCAAACAAAAGGGTTCAGTTGGGGAGCACATTGAGGACTTACAAATATTGGATATCAAGTAACTGATATTCTATAAGAGCATCTGATTAATGTCTTCATGGGAGCTTTAAAGGATAAAATCCAACACAAGGTTCTCCTTTGGGAACCTAAGTCATTGGAGAATGCATTCAAGGTGGCAAGAAAAGTTGAAAGAAAAATTATGGCAGCAAGGATGTCTACCACTCACAACTATAAAGATGGAAGTGTTCCCGCTACTAGCTTCCCAAAACCTACAAGGTTGAAACCTTAACAATTGGATGAAAAGAGAAAAATGGATTTGTTATAGTTGTGATATAAAATACATGAACGTCATAAGCATACTGAGAAGAAATTATTTTCCATAGATTGTGATGAGGATGAAGAAAAGGAACAATAAACATAAAAAAAGGTATACACTAGGAACGAACCCTAGGGGATGAATAAATGAATCCAATGATTTCTTGTAATGCATTGGTAGGAATTATCACTCCTCAAATTTTCAATATATAAGGATATATCAAGAATAAAAAGGTAATAGTGTTGATTGATTCAAATAGTACTCATAAGTTTATTCATTGTAAGATAGCCAAGGATTTAGATTACTTTCTGTATCTAACACCAGAGTGTAAATTGACGGTTGCAAATGGAGGAACTATAAATTTCTCAGGGAAGTTCCATAATATCAATCTAACCATGGGGGAAATGTGTATTGAATAGTCCAAATCTTTACATTCTAATGGGTGGTGTAGATGTTGTATTAGGAGTCCAATGGTTATAATTTTTGGGGATGATGGCTTCTAATTTTCAAGAATTTTTCTTGAAATTTTTCTCAGAAGGAAAGTAAATTGAATTAAGGGTTATCACATGGATACTTGGGAAGATAATTAGCTCTAATGTCATGACAAATCTTTTGAAGAAATAACAACAAGGGGTAATTTCATAATTATGTTCACTAAATGTTTAAACATCTAAATCATCTATTTCTCTAGATCTCCAAATAGTCTTGGACAATAATTCCAAGGTATTTGAGACTCCCAAAGGTCTCCCACCTATTTGAGATCATAATCATGGTATTCACTTGATTCCAGGAATTTTTTCTCCAAACGTTAGACCTTACAGATATCACAGTGTCTTCAATCAATGAACCACTGACATATCACGTGCGTTCATGACATACCAAACAATATAATTTGATTACATATTGGAAAATTCCCCTCAAAATCACATTATTTAACCCCTTACCAATACGAACCCAATACACCTTCCCAATTTAAAAAACCCATGCTTTCATTAAATATTGTAGGTATCCATTTTTTTCATTAACATTTTTTATACCCCTTTATATTTTTTCATTAAATTTGAACTCCATTTTTTATACCTTCCAATATAAAAACCATTTACCCCCTAATATATTCTCAATATATTATTTCTTTTTTACCTCAATATATATCCCCCAATATGAACCCACGTGGTATGGTATTTCTCCCCCAACGAAGCCCACGTGACAGATATCCCTATGCCTCAAAGAGTGAAATTGAACATATGGTTGCAGAAATGCTAGAGGCAAGTATAATTAAACCTATCCAAAGTTCTTTCTCTTCTTCAATATTATTGGTGCAAAATAAGGATGGACCATGGAATATGTGTGTCGATTATAGAGAGCTCATCAAACTCATTATTAAAGATAACTTTCCTATTCTTGTTATTGATGAATTGTTGGATGAACTGCATGAAGCAATTTACTTCACCAAGTTGGATATTTGTTTAGGATATCATCAAATTAGAATGAAGACAAAAGAAATTCCAAAAACAACATTTAGAACTCATGAAGGTCATTATGAATTTTTAGTCATGCCTTTTGGCCTTACTAATGCACCTTCCACATTTCAAGGTTTGATGAATTCCACTTTCAAACCCTTCCTTAGAAAATTTGTGTTAGTATTTTTTGATGATATACTAATCTACAACAAGTCTTGGAAATATCATGTTCAACATGTTGATAGGGTGCTCAAACTATTGGAGGAGAAACAATTGTATGAAAAACTCTCCAAATGTTTCTTTGGGGTACAAGAAGTGGAATATTTGGGTCATATTGTATCCCATGAGGGTGTTAAGGCAGACCCTAACAAAATTAAAGCCATCAAGGAATGGAAAATCCCCACAAAAATAAGGCATATTCGAGGATTTCTTAGGTTGATAGGGTATTATCGCAAGTTTGTTAAGAATTATGGAAGATAGCAACACCTCTAACAACATTATTGAAGAAAGGCGCATTTTTTTAGACTCAAGAAGCAACTAAGGCCTTTGAACATCTTAAAGAGGAAATGTGTCGACCTCTAGTATTAGCTACACCAAACGTCACAAAAACCTTTATTGGGGAATGTGATGCCTTGGGAAATGGCATTGGTGTTGTTTTAATGCAAGAAGGAAGACCCATTTCTTTTGAGTGTCATCCAATCAAGGGAAAGTATTTACAAAAACCTATTTATGAGAAGGAATTGTTGGAAATCCTACATGCACTAAAGAAATGGTGCCCTTACGTAATGGGAAGACACTTCAAGGTTAAAACAGATCATGCTAGTCTTAAATAATTGTTGGAGAGAATATTATCTTTAAAAGAGAAACAAAAATTGGTCACAAAGACGTTGGGTTATGAATTTGAAATCATCTACAAAAAAAGGTATAAAAATGTTGTTGCAAATGCACTCTCAAGGAGGGATGAGGATGTGGAAGCATTGATCTATGCCAATTATGTTATCCAACATGATTGGGTAATTGAAGCAAGGGAGGAATAGAAGAATAATGAAGAGGTATGGACACTCATTCAAAATTTGTAGCAAGATCTTAGTCCATTTGATTCATTTATCTGGAAAAATGACTCACTGTGGTACAAATATCGCTTATATCTACGTAAGAACTTCCAACTTAAACAAAAGGTTCTTTTGGAATTGCACACCTCTCCTATAGGAGGGCACTTAGGATTTTTATAAACATACCACAAGGTCAAGAAGAAATATTTTTGGGATGGCCTTAAATCTAATATTCAGAAGTTTGTGGTGGAATGTCTGGTTTTCCAACAAAATAAAGTTGATACAATTAAGACCCGGGGTCTTTTACATCCATTAACCATTCCAAGTCGATGTTGGGAAGAGGTATCAATGGATTTTATCACAGGTTTACCCAAGTCTGAAGGAAAGACTATCATCATGGTGGTATTTTATAGAGCTACCAAGTATGAAAACTTTTGTGCATTATCTAATCCATTCAAATCCAGTACAGTCGCTACTGAATTTGTGGAAATTGTTCAAAAGCTACATGGAAACCAAAATTTTATTGTAAGTGATAGAGATCCCATTTTCACTGGAAATTTTTGGACATAATCATTTTCTTATCTTGGTACTCAATCAGCTCATAGCTCATCTTATCATCCTCAATCTAATGGGAAAATTGAGATAATGAACAAATGTTTGGAAGATATCTTCATTGCTTTGTATCTAATCAATAAACACAATAGATCAAGTGGTTACCCATAACAGAATGGTGGTATAACACTTTCTTCCATACAGTGACAAAAATGACCCCATTTATGGCACTTTATGGATATCGTCCACCATCCATCACATCATATTTAAGAGACAACTTCTAAGGTTCAAGCAATGGAAGATCACATCGAGCACCAACAACAAGTTCTCCAAATCTTAAAATATAACCTATATCTATCACATAATCGAATGAAACAGTAGGAAAATCAACATCATAGTCAAATAAATTTTGATGTGGGCGATTGGGTATTTTTACAACTACAACCATACAAACAAATTTCCCTCAATAAAACTAAGAAGGATAATAAATTATAACCCAAGTATTATAGCCCTTACAAGGTTTTACAAAAGATTGGTACTATGGCATACAAGTTGGAGTTACCGACATCATCATGAGTACAACCAGTTTTCCACGTTTCATGCTTAAAGAAGGTTATAGGTGACAAGCTCCTAGTTCAAACTATATTTCTATAACTTGAAGACAAAGGAAAAATCATATTGGAGCCTGAAGCATTCACATAAACAAGAATTCAACAACTACAAAACGAATCAATTTCAGAGTATCTCATTAAGTGGAAGAACTTGCCTATTGAAGACTCCAAATGGGAGGATGAGTATTTTATTCATAAGCATCCATAACTACTCAAGCATTGAGGACAACACTTTTTTGAAGGAGAGGGGTATGTTAGGTCCCTATAATACTAGTGCAACCCCCATATTGTTATTGGTGTGCCCCATAGAAGCCCAGTATTGTTATGGTTGTGCCTCATAGAAGCCCACTATTGTTATTATCGTTCCCCATAGAAGCGCACTATTATTATTGTTTTGCCCTTAAATTATTATTGTTAGTAGGCCTTAATTATATTATGACCCCTTAGACTCCTATATATACCAATGACTTCTTTTCATTTGAATTATCCAATAATTGTTCAGTTATCTGATGTAAAAGGAGGTTTCTCCCTCAAAGAGGCTTATTTTCAAGTTATTGATCTATCTTTTCTTTTGTTTTGTGATTTGGTTACATAACATTATGTCTCTAGAAGCATGACAATCTAGCATGATTGCATCCATTTCATATTATTTAGGTTAATATGTTTATGATTTATAAGTTCCAAATACTAAAATAAACAAAAAAATAATGGAAATAAATCATCAAGATCACTAAGTTTGCTATTTTTATTAAGGATGTTAATTATTCACTTTGCGTCTAAAACCCTGTAAAAATGTGTGAAAGAGTGGGATGTTAGAGCATAATCCCTAGTATATAAGTTTAATGATGATAAAATTTGTATTATTTCCTCCTCAACTTTACTAAGAATCTTGCCCAACTTTAAAAATGTTAATGATTCGGATTGGATAATTATATTGTTTCATCCATCTTGATTCTTCTAGAGTTGAAAAAGTGGAGTTAGCTCACAACACCATTTTTACCGACATTCCTAGTTTGGAAGATTTTAGGTCAAAAACCTTGGGAACCATTTTTAGACTCTAAATAAACACTTTTTGTGGTTAGAGCCTTACTGTGGACCTATATTCCATAATCGACATGTTGATATATTTCCAACAGTGTAAGAATCACCTCAATCAAAGCCCACATGAGAAAGTTATGATTCTTGGAAGTTGACCTATTGAAATTGACCACCATAATTCAAGAGGATGTCATGTTAGCCCCCATTACTCATGGAAAATTCTCTAGCCACATGATCATGACGAATAAGACTCTAGAAGAGTCCATATTGTAACTCTAGTTAAGAGTTGAAGGAGTCAAACCTAACCACTAGTAGGCTATCGCGTTATAACTTGGATACTAGGAGGAAAAGGGGTTCCATTATTTTTTAGTGCATTTTGTTCCATCGATAGGTAGAGTAGTCGAGACGCATAAGGTGGGAGCATACAAAGATGATTTGTTCACTATATTAGCCCATGTGCCACATGCCTTACTCACTAGAGGAAAAATCAACTTAAAAGTGAACTCCTAAGGAAAAATAAAAAAATAATAGTTAAACTAATAAAATAAGAGTTATGAATTTTGGAGGGAAAAGAACAAACTACTTTTTTTTAATTGTATGTTTATCTTATCTCCTTATAGGTTTACTTAAATTTCAAGTGTAGATACTCAATGGATGTGGAATTAAATTCTACATCCAATGAGTACCCATTATGGATAATTTTGAGAAGACCTACATTGAAAAAAAAAAAAAAAATGAAGATAAAGTAAAAGAAGGTGGTCAACACGCTTTTCAAAAGTATGCATAACGGGTACTCGTTGGATGTAGAATTTAATTATGCCTCCAACGAGTGTCTACACTTGAAATTTGAGTAAACCTATAAGGAGATAACCCAAAAATACAATTAAAAGAAGTAGTTCTTCTTTTCCCTCCAAAATATGTATATGTACATCTTTTTAAATTTAAAGGATTTTGATTGGTTTACATATTATGACATGGAAATTACATAAAAATTTAAAGGACACTTTCAGGCTGAAATTTTCTCTAATGTCTTTGTACTTGCGGTGTTTTTCTATTCAAAGAAAGAGAGCAGATCGGCCTCACCTTCCAATTGGGTTTTCTCCCAAAAATATTTCCAAAGTTATATCTTGTGTCAATTATGGTTTCTGAGTTTTTATTTTGTTGTTCTCTATTTTTTACATAATTGTAATTTTCATACATATACAACAAACAATAATTTACAGATCCATAAATCTAAAGAGAAATAAACCCTCATAGTGTAGATTTCATATTTTTAAGTATAATTTTATTAGACCTCTTGTGACTAATTGTCATGTGGAATATCCATGGTTGTTTATGGATCAATTATTCCAAACATTAATGGTGATATTGAGAATGTGATGAAGGGGAAAAAGAGATCTAAGGATTTTTTAAATATTTATAAAGTATCATCCCATAATGTTAATTTTATGACAACAAAGAAGGAAAAAGTGAAAATGCGAAAGATAAAGATGCATGGAATTGAGAAAGTGATATGATAATTTTGGAGAATAGAGTAAAAATATGATGAAACTATAAACGAGTGAACATAATCTCATTTCTCATTAAGAAGTGATTTAAAAAAAATTAACTCGTTAAGAATGTCTTTTAAATTATCCTTTTAACATAAGAGGTTTATTTTAAACCCCTTGAAAATATTGATCACTATTCTCACACAGTCTATGTAACTAATTGACTTTCAATAGTTACATTAAGCTTAGGTTTTCAATTTTCGTTGATACAATTATTTTGAAATTCTAACTTTAAATAAACTCTCCATTGTGACATGGTGCCACACATCCTCTAAGAAGAGTACGTTATTTGGTATTTTTGATGAGTATCCATAAAGCTAGGGAGGAATGGACTTTCCATTGTCTACCAAGATCTACGAGAGTGGAGGTAGTGTGCATGACTAGCTTTCGGAAATAGATAGGTGTGTATTCATATGGGTACATTATACTTATACTTTTGGGTAATAATGGTGGTAAATGTATTATTTTTATAATGTTAGTAAAAAATATAAACATTTTAAAATATAAAATTATTATAATAATAAATTTCAAAGTATTAATATAACTATAACATTTAAGAGAATTAAAGGTAGTTTAAATTATTAAATAACTTTAATTTTTTTTTAACATTTTTGAAGAAATTTCATAGTTAGAATCTCAAGTTGTTACTATGACACTTTTTTTATTCTAAGACTATAGAAAAAGTTGTTCACTGATTTTTTTTTCTCTCGGCATATTACGAGAAGAAGGAACCAATATATAAACTCAATCACATTACATTAGCAATTGAAGACTCTTTTAGGACGATTCCTAAAAGAGAAAAACGAGGACTGAAACAACATCATAGCTTCCTTAAATGAAAGCCAATAGGTGTAGTGACATCAACGTTCCTATTTGGTCAGTTTAGACACTCATTTAGCTCATGTATGAGAGCCACTTCCATTATGAAATCAATTAATCCACTCCTCTTGGTTTTAACAAAAAGGACCCCACCCCAATGACCTAATCATATTCTTAAGCTTTTTCCATGTTATGATATAGTTTCTTATTTCTTTATGGTTTCATGGCATGGCTATGTATAGTTTTTATCAGACACATAACAATATATTTTGACTTTTGATAATACATCACTAGTCAACTGATTTGGTTCCCCTTCTGGTAGATTAAAACTGGTAATGGGATGAACTTTGCTAATCTGAGTTGGATGTAATAATGTAATTTTCTATTTTGAGGTAATCTAATTAACTTATAAAAATATAATAGTATAATAAATTATTAATTAATTAATTTAATTTTTCAAAAGATAATTTAAAATTATATTAATGATGATATACATATAATATGTTAATTTGAGAATGTTATTCCATGTAAATATATTGGAACATATACCTCTCGCAAAGTCAATTGGAATTATAGCATTGAAAAAAGGATAAAGATAGAAAGTTTATTATGGGCCTGAAAATAAGTTTAAGTCCATAGTTTTTTGGATGAAGGACAAAAAAAAAACTCTTTTTTGAGACTCTCATCACTCCTATTATTTTATATGGATATAAGGTTTAAGGTTGCAGTATCTCTAGAAAGTTGGCGAGTAAGATATAATAGATCCAAAAGTAATTTATAACATGTAATCTCAAGATTAAAGGAAACACATCTATCTTATCCTAATCAAAGTGAGTCCCCTTTCCCCATTGAACCGATGGGTATGACTAAGTATCGTATGTACAAGAAGAAGTTATACAACTTGGAAGATAAGAGGTTCCCTTAAATTGCTTCTAACTCGAGCAACCACCACTTTAATATCAAGCAAAGATGGCATAAGAATGGTCAATATTGGTTACACCATTGAGTTATAAAGGAGGATATAATTTAAGGATAATACTAAAAATATTATTACTTAAAAATTTATGGAGAAATTATGGGGTGATAAAGAGTTTTTCAAAAAAAAGGATATAATCAACCCAAATTTTTAAACTAAAAGATATTTTTCTCTTTTGAATAGTGTAAAGAAGAAAATAAACATTGCTAAAATAAAAACAAATTCTCATGAGCTTCACAGTGAAATTTTGATTGGTTTATTTTCAAAACACCACTGGATGAAAGAGTGAATCACCTTTGTGGCATTAAGAAGATTAAAGATGAAAAGCAATTTCTCTCAATTCTCTAGATTATATTCACATTAAAGTTAAATTTCAGAATATTTGTCAAACTACAGCTTTCTTAACCTTTAACCCAACATAATTATGGTAATCTTGAAACCCTTTTCTTAATACTTTTAAAGAATATGAAAAAAATGTTAAAACATTCTAAATAATCTCATATCATTTTAAGATCTAATTTTCATGGAAGTTAATAAAAACAATAAATAATTTTTAAATGTAAAATTTTGAAAATAAACAAATGCATTAAGATAAATATAAATAAATAATTAAAGTATTTGATGTTGTTGAATATAATGTAAATGAAATAAGAAATACATTTCTATATTCATTTTCCATATGGTGATTTGATAATCAAGATCTTATTAAATTTAAGTTTTATAAATTGATTGAATTTATGTTTTATATGTGTTTATTTATTTATTATGAATAATGTTAGTTTTGATATTGTTGAATTTTATTGGGAGTTTTTTTAATGCTGTCAGGCCAGGTTAACTCCAGAAATTATTGAGCGCAAGACAGAACTGATAATTTTATTCATTAGCCAACTATTATTTATACATACACAAAACGGATCAGTTCATCTTCTAGATGACTGTCCAGCTTCACCTCATCCGTTTCGGATTAGGTGTCAACATTCCCCCCTTAATCTGAAGGGATGTTGGTGAGTCCAAGCATCGTTCTGAATCTTTCAAGCTTTTCTCTTCCAAGCGCTTTGGTGAAGATGTCTGCAATTTGCTCGTTTGTGGAACAATGACGGAGATGGATTGTTTTGGCCTCAACATGATGTCGGATCAGATGATATTTAGTATTGATGTGCTTAGTACGATCATGGAACTTTGGGTTCTTGGCCAACTTTATTGCAGAGGTGTTATCAATCATGAGTGGAGTTGATTGTATTTGTTTTACCTGCAAATCTTCAAGAATTTTCCTGAGCCACACAATTTCTTTCGTTGCTTCAACTGCTGCCACATATTCTGCTTCTGTTGTGGAATCTGCTGGTACTGATTGTTTGCGTGATCTCCAGGAGACAGCTCCCGATCCAAGACTCATAGCATATCCTGAAGTAGATACCCCAGTTTCTTTGTCTCCATCGAAGTCTGAATCAGAGTATCCAATCAAGTTGAAGTCGTCCACCTGTGTATACTTGATTCCAAGGTCTTGAGTTCCCTTCAAGTACCTTAGAACTCTTTTTGCAGCAGACCAATGTCCCTCACAAGGCTTTTGCATAAACCTGGAGAGGATTCCAACAGCAAATGAAATGTTTGGTCTGGTAGTAGTGAGGTAGATGAGACTTCCTACAAGCTGTCTATACTTTGTTGCATCCTCAAATTCCTTTCCTTCAATAGATGTGAGCTTCAAGTTTTGTTCCATTGGAGTAGAAAGGGGATTGCACTCTGTCATGCCAAATCTGTTTAACAAATCTCCAATGTATTTCTTTTGAGAAAGAAATATGGACTTTGGGTGTTGGGTTACTTCAATGCCAAGATAGTAATGAACATAGCCCAAATCAGTCATTTCAAAAAAATTTCCTAATTCTTTCTTTATGGATGCAATATAGCTTTCATTGTTCCCTGTCATTAAAAGATCATCTACATATACCACAAGATATACAACTGTTTTGCCAACTTTCTTGACAAATAAAGTTTCATCATCAAGATCAAAATGATTGAAGTTGAGTTTCAGAAGATGCTCAGTTAGTTTTTCATACCAGGCTCGTGGTGCTTGTTTGAGGCCATACAAGGACTTCACAAGTTTGCATACTTTGTGTTCATGTCCTTTCACAGCAAATCCTTCAGGCTGGGACATAAAAACATTCTCTTTTAGATCTCCATTCAAGAATGCAGTTTTTACATCCATTTGATGGACTTTCCAACCGTTCTGAGCAGCTAGTGCAAAGAGTGTCAGGATGGTGGCCCATTTTGCTGTGGGAGCAAAAGTTTCCTCATAATCGACCCCTTCCTTCTGTGCAAAACCTTTTGCCACAAGCCTAGCTTTGTGCTTGTCAAGTGAGCCATCAACTTTGTACTTGTTCTTGTAGACCCACTTGCAGCCAATTGGTTTGGTTCCAAATGGAGGATCAACCAGCTTCCAAGTGCCATTCTTTATGAGGACATCATACTCTTTCTGCATCGCTTCTTTCCATTTATCATGAGAATCAGCTTCTTTGAAGGAAGTTGGTTCAAAATCTGTAGACAAGTTCACTTCACAATCATAAGTAACATCCATATCAACAGGTGAATTAGAGTTATCTACATCACCTCCATCTTGTCGGTTTGAATTTCTGGTTCCTGTTTTTCCAATTTCATCAGGATGAACACTTTCAAGTGTCTTTGTCAGCCACTTTGGGGGACCTTTCTGAGATGGTCCAGGCTGTTCTGTTGATTGAGTTGGGCCTGAATCAAGATTGAGTCTCCCAATTCTATCAATTACATCACTTAAAGCATCATCCATTGTTGGAGTGTCATGCAGGGGAGATTGTTCTTCAGAAGGAGATTCCACATGTTGATCTAGTATAGGAATCCCCCCTTCAAGATGTGGAATCTGATTATCAAACTCTTGGAATGATTTCGGTTTTGTGAATCTATCCAAGCGATCAAGTTGCCGCTCAACAACACTGTCAGATTTGGATGATTCAAGAAAAATGACATCTCTAGATAAAACAAACTTCTTATTTACTTCATCATAAAGGCGGTATGCTTTAGATGTGTTTGAATACCCCAGGAAGATACACTTATGACTTCTAGCACCAAGTTTGTTTCTATGTACCTTTGGTATTAAAGCATAACAGGTGGAACCAAATATCCTGAGATGTTTTACCGAAGGAACATGTCCATACCACAATTCATAAGGAGTCTTGTTTCTTATAGCACTAGATGGACATCTATTATTTATATATGCAGCACATAGAACAGCATCAGCCCAAAACATTGTCTTTACATTTTTGAAGAAAAGCATGGATCGTACCATATTCAAAATTGTCTGTTCATTCTTTCAGCTACACCATTCTGTTGAGGATTATAAGGCACAGTTGTTTGATGTTTAATCCCATGTTGGCGAAGATAGTGTTCAAATTCATTTGATGTATATTCTTTTCCATTATCAGTGCGAATAGACCCAATATGAGATTGTGCATCATTTTCAATCCATTTATGAAAATTCTTGAATGTTTGAAAAGCATCAGATTTGTTCTTCAATAAGTAAACCCAACACATTCTGGTGTAATCATCAATAAATGTCATGATATATTTATTTCCATTTGCAGAAGGAACAGGCATTGGACCACATAAATCTGAATGAATAAGTTCAAGCTTCCTATGTGCTCTTGAATGTGAATCATGAAAAGACTGTTTGCTATGCTTTCCTAGAATGCAAGCATCACATTGTTTATGTTTTCTAGGAATTGTAGGCAAACCAGCAACACCATTTTTCTTCAACAAGCGGAGACTATCATAGTTTAAATGTCCAAATCTAGCATGCCATAATAAACTTGATGGAAGTGTACCTTCATCATGATGAGAAATATATGAAAAATGTTGTGCATGAGCAGAGGTTCCTTGCAGTTTAAGAAGTCTTTCTTCTTCTATACCTCTCATGACAAGTGAATGGTCAGATGCCTTTCTTACCTCAAGCTTTCCATCAAACATATGAATGGAGTGACCTTGCTAGCGGATGTGGACCAGGGACAACAAGTTTCTCTTGAGCTGTGGGAGATATAGAACATGATCCAGAAGAAAATATGGAAGACCAGGCAGTTTAAGCCTGATTGTGCCAAGCCCTGATGGCTTGATTTTTGACTGATCTACAAAGTATACTGCTCCATCAACATTTTCAGTGAAATCTTCAAAAAATTCTTTCCTATGAGTCATATGACAGGTTTCTCCTGAATCAAGCAACCAGTCATTTTTCGAAGAAGCAAGTGAAGCATTAAACAAGTCTTCATTTACTCCAATGTTACATTGTGCCTCAATATAGTGAGCGGATTCAGGTGCTTTACCTTTGTCTGTGTCATCAGTTTTACCTTTCTGCTGGTTTCTTCTCTGCTCAACCTTGTCCCATGGTAGCTTGCATGTAGAAGCATCATGTGATCCATTTCGTTTGCAGCGAATGCAATGCAGATCTGCCTTTTCTGCTTGAGAATGTCTGCCCCCCCTGCCTCTGAAGTATCTTCCTCTTCCTCTTGCAGAATCTTGAGCAGGATGCTTTTCTTTGTGAGCAAGGCAAACAGTCTCTTCAGAAGATTCAGGGACTGTTTTCTTTCCAAAGGCTTTTTCTCTTTCAGCAAACTTTTTCACAAGAGAGTCAAAGGTTATATCTTTAAGGTTTCCATTTGCTTGTAGAGACTCAAGATAATTAGAGTAGGTAGGATAGAGTGCTTTGAGAAAGGCAATAAGAGAGATATCCAGCTCAACCTTAGTGGATTTAATATCATGCATTATAGACTTTATTTCAGATGCAAGAGCAAGAGGATCATTATTTTTCAGTTCAAGAGTGAAGAGTTTAATCATGAGCTGAACAACTTCAAGTGCAGAATGTGTATCATAGAGTTCTTTCAGCTTTTGTAAAGCTTCAAAGGCAGTGGAATAGGATGAAATATGACGACTTACTTCCTCATTTACAGATGCTGCGATCAATGCATAGGCTTTGTTGTTCTTGTTTTCCCAAATGGCGAGTTCTTTGTCTGATGTGGGCTGCACAGGGTCTCTGTCTTCTTCTCCGACACACACACCTTTCCACAGCTCATTGTAGATGAGGGTGTGTTTTACCATCCGAGACCATTCAGAATAGTTCTCCTTGCCAGTGAGAACTATTCCGACCATTGAAATGATTGAATGCATTCTGTAAAAAAAAATTATCTCTGCCAAAAAACTTCTGTTGAAAAAAAAATCTTTATGCCATATCCTTATGCATTTTATTTTCTTCTAAAAGGCGCTAAGGGATCTCTTCAACATATATCACTTCAATATATATCAATGTAAAAAACTGTTGAAAAAACAGCGCAATATATAAAACTCCGCTCCAAGTATAAGCATGATATTGCATACTGTAATATGAGTCACATACTATAATATGTCATAATGTTTTTGTAACATAAATTGGATGAATTCAGTCAAAACTTCGCTGGCCTTGTCAGGCTGCGCCAAAAATCCCTGTCTCAGATAACAACAGGATGAGAACACATTCAATCTTCTGCCAATTTCCAGTGGACAAGAGATCCTTCAACGACTGATAACTTAGCAAACTCAAGAAACCCTACACCAAGCAGTAATACAGCAAATTCAACAAGACCTCTGGCTCATACAACAGTACCTCACAATTTCCAGTAGAGAAGATCATATCATAATGGGAAGAGCTAACATATGATTACAGGTTTTTCTCAATAGATGAACAGTTAGCTTGCTACTGTGGGTTCCCAAGATGTCGCGGAAATATGGACGATGAGGAGCAGTTCTTACAATAAAACAGTTATTGAGTATATCTGGCACCCACGGGTTCTCAAACCGTTGTGCATACAATGGGTTACGGGTGCTTGTTGCGTGCAAAAATTCCTCTTAAAAACAAATGAATTGGACACAAGGAATTGTCCCACAAGGAGCAGTTCTTACAATAAAATCGATACCATGGTTCTTGCAATAAAAACGCAGCGAATAAAAGACTGAGCGAATAAAGACTGAGGTAAAAAACTGAGCGATACCACAGTTTTCAGGCAGTCACCATTACACGCTTTAATTTTCCTTCCTTCGCAGGGCATCTTGGTTTCTGGCAAAAAATATGTCAGTCTTCAATAAAAAAAAACGCAGTCACCATTTTAATCTTCCTTCCTTCGCATGGCATCTTGCAAGTCTCTATCCTAGATTCAGCTGCATGAATTTCCTCCTCGAACATCGACAGAAATCAAATCGAGTCTAATACCACCGCCATAGCTATCACTCAATTATCCGAAGTTGCAGGTAGTAAAGGGAATGTCAATCTGGTTTTCGAGCAGTATTACAAGGAACAAGAGATTATACCAGAAGAGTAATGGGATAGGCTTTTACCATGGTTAATGGAGCTTCAACGCATCAACGCATCAAGGTAATGGAGCTTCAACGCAGCGTTCCAGGGAATACATGAACGCATCAACGCTCAGGTAAAAAAAAACGCACATCAATTACTCATGGTCTGAGGGCGCAGTCTCCATGTCAGGACAGAGGGCGCAGTCTTCAGCAGTGTCAGGGAATCGCTCAGGATGATGCAGCGCTCAGCAGGAGTTACACTATTTTGGGACCTGTGCTCTGATACCATGTCAGGCCAGGTTAACTCCAGAAATTATTGAGCGCAAGACAGAACTGATAATTTTATTCATTAGCCAACTATTATTTATACATACACAAAACGGATCAGTTCATCTTTTAGATGACTGTCCAGCTTCACCTCATCCGTTTCGGATTAGGTGTCAACAAATGCTAATTTTTTTTAAGAATTTGTTTAAAAATTTATAAAAATTTTGTTGAATTATAAATTTGAGTATATATATATTAACAACAAAAAAATCACTAATCAACCAAAGAAATAACTCCTCAATCCTCCCACAAGTTTTACTTTGCCATGGATAACTCCTCCCCAATTTTCGTAGTGCCATACGGAGTGAATTTTTTTAATAAAAATTAATTAAAATTATATTTTTCAAAAATTAATTTTTAATTTAGAAGGGAAAAGGGAAAAAATAATATAAATATAATTTGAAAATTATATCTATATATATATATTATTTTTAATTAATAATAGTAACTATATTTTTTTTGTAAATTTGGAAGGATTACATTTTTATTATGTTTAAATTTTTATTTTTCCATTTGAGAATAGTACAAGATTTGAACCAAGATTTCTGGTTTGATGAAACTTTATTTTCAAGGCATTACTAATTGAACTACTCCAAATGGATTATAATAATAATTATTATTATTATTATTAAATAAATTTATTTTTTTATTATTTAAAATATATGAATGATTTATAAATGTACAAATTAAACAATTTAAAATCAAATTTGTAAAAATATCTCTGAAATTTTAATTAAATTAATTTAAAAACTAAATATAAATGTATATATAATAAATTAACCATTAGCTATTTGAATAACCATTAGTTGTTTGAAAATTAAAATGCATAATAAAATATGGAACTAAGTGTGGGTAGGCATGATAAAATATGTAACTAAGTGTGGGTTGGCTATCACCAAGATAATTGAGGATGAATTTAGTGTCAAAGAAACAATCCACATTCACGGAAAATGGAGTCGTTTATTGTTTGTAGGGAAAAGAGAGGGAATGAAACAAAGTTGTGAGATTTATGTATTACATATTTCAACTAATGAATGCTTAGTTTAATGAATATTTAGTTGGATTAACATTGAGGAAGGTTTTAGAGAGAAGTTTATACCTATAATATTATGTATTTAAAGATATAGTATATTTATGTTATTTTTTTCGTTTAGTTGAAATTTAGTTTCTTTTTTATTTTGATTTATTTTTGAGTTTTCAAGTTGGTGGTCTAATGATTATTTACCGAGATTTCGCTCTCACAAGTCTCATGATTTAATTTGGGCCAGACTATGTATGCTCTAAATTTGCTTTCAATGTTATATAAATAAAAAACAAAAAACACCAACCTTGAAACTCACACGCAAACTCCACTCCCTACGTGATTATGTTAGAAGTTGCCAACTATTTCCCTAAATGCTTGGGATAATAGCCAAAAAAAAATTGGTTCCTTTTGTTTGGGTTCTTTTTCCTAATGTAAGTTTTATGTAAAAACTTTTTGTTTTATGTAAAAAGTTTCTCATGTAACTGCGTTAAAAGTTATGGACAGATTTAGAAAAAAAATTGAGAGGTTGATATTTATCCATGTAAGCCTATAGAGGCAATAAGAACACATTAAATGAATGGAGAGTGGGTTGAATGGTTAGATAATGTATGTCTTGAGTTGGTTGTTGTAAATCTACCTTGAATAATAAGAATATTGATTCTCATTGCCTCGTGGATATCTCCCTCACAAGGAGGGTTTTACCACGTAAAACACTGTCAATTTTTGTGTTTGATTATTCTGCTATTGTTTATTTGCCATTATTTTTTACAATTAAAAATTATTTTCACGTTATTCTTTCATTGTTTAACTCAACAACTGGTATTAGAGCTTTTGCGAAAATTTTGTGTTAATAGCGAAGATGTAGAATTCCAAGTTTGAAATCAAAAAGTTCAATGAGAGTAATAGCTTTGAGCTATGGAAGGTCAAGATGCGGAATATGCTCGTACAGCAAGGAGTTGCAAAGGCAATGTTGGGTAAGGCAAAGAAACTCATGGACATGGATAATGAAGACTGGGAGGACATGAATGCAAGAGACCTTATTGTTATTCGTCTGGGAGGACATGGATGCAAGAGACCTCAGTGTTATTTGTCTGTGTTTGGCAGATGATGTCTTTTTTAACATCGTTGGAGAGAAAATATTTGTAGGTTTATGGACCAAGTTAGAAAGCCTTTATATGACAAAGTCCTTGGATATGTGAGCCCATAAAATGGCACTGGGTCCAGAATACCCGGAATAATACTATTTGGTAGACTTCACGTTTTGGCTTTCCTCCCTCCCCAGACAGATAAGATATAAAGCACTAGGCCCGGTAGGGACTCACTATTCATATGGTGAGGTATTTCACCCCAAAGAAAGATTCATTTCATTGGGAGGGAGCAGGCATCACCATAGTAAACCGCCTAATAGGCCATTTCCTGGCCTTGGCATTTTATTATCCAACAGAATCCACTTGAAGCGATAGTTATACAATTTGTGGATGAAGGAAGGTACAAAGATCTCTGATCATTTGAATTCTTTCAATACTCTTTTATCCCAGTTGTCTAGTATAGATGTAAATCTCAAAGGGGAAGACAAAGTAGTTACACTATTGTGTTCTCTGCCTAAGCCTTGAGATCATTTTGTAACCTCTATCCATTTTAATTCTAATGATACCATTGATTTTGATGCTATTGTGGGGGCTTTGTTGTCTGAGGAAACTCGGCGGAAATTTAGCCTTGAAACCTCAACGTCAAAAGCAATAGTGACCAGAGGTCGATCAAAAGAAAAATATCAAAATTTGCAAGACACATCAAGATCAAAGTCAATAGGAAAGAAGAGTAAGTTAAAGTGTTGGTACTTAAATAAATCAGGGCATCTTAAGAAGGATTGTTGGAAAGGAAAGGAACATGCTGCTAAAAAGGACTCTACAAAAGAAGCTAATTCAGTTGAAACAAGTGTAGGTATTGTTGATGAGGTATTGTCCACTTCTACTATTTCTCTTCATTATCATAATTGGTTGTTATATTCTGGTGCTTCGCATCATATGTGTCTTCATAGGAATTGGTTCTCTTTGTACCAATCTATTGATGACGGTGTGGAATTCATGGGTAATGATGTTACGTGCAAAATTTTTGGGATTGGTAGTATCGGGATTCAAATGTATGACGATATTGTTAGAACGTTAACATAGATGAAGCATGTGCATGAGCTTAGAAAGAAATTAATATCTTTGGGAGTGTTAGATTTTGTTGGTTATAAATGTACACTTCAAGTGGAGTTATGAAGGTGACAAAAGGCATCTTGGTAGTCATGAAGGCTAAAAGGTTTGGGAACCTTTATAAGCTTGAAGGAAGGACAGAATAGACCATGCAACAATAACATCTAAAGGTGCAAGTAACTCTACTCATTTATGGCATCAATGCTTGGGTCATATGAGCGAGAAAGGGCTGAAGGTATTGGTTGATCGTAAGTTACTTCCAAGCTTGAAATATTTGATTTTCATTTTTTTTGAGCATGGTATTTATGGAAATAAATCTAAACATCAATTTAAAATAAGAAAACATGTGAGCAAATATGTCCTTGATTACATCCATTCAGATCTTTCGGGACCATCTCCTAAAGTCACTTTTGGAGGAGCTTAAAATTTTGTAACATTTATAGATGATTACTCTAGAAAGGTGTGAATCTATTTACTGAAAAGAAAAGCTCATGTATTTGATGCTTTTATGAAGTATAGAGATTTGGTTGAAAGGAGAAAGGAGTATGCTCAATAATGCCAAGTTGCAGTAGGAATTGTGGGTAGAAGTAGTTCTTACAATGTGTTATCTAATAAATCGATCACCATCCACTGTAATTAACTATAAGATTCCAGAAGAGGTATGGACAGGTTAACCTTGTGACTATTCAAATATTAATTTTTTAGGTTGTGATTCTATGCTCGTATTCTAAATAATCATCATTCTAAGTTAGATCCAAAATCAAAAAGACTAATATTTGTTGGATATGGTGATGGAGTTACGGGGTAAAGATTGTGGGATCCTACTAACCACAAAATCATCATTAACAAAGATGTCATATTTGATGAATCGTCACTCAAAATCAGATGTAGATGGTGAAATGAAACAAGCAAAAGTACCATAGATTCAACAAGTTCAATTGGAAAATAAATCATCTTCAAGGGAGTAGTATCGTGAAGAGGTTCATGAAGAAACTCCTACAAAAGTAGCTGAGGATACAAAAATTTCTTAGGAAATTAACAAAATACTGCAAAAAATTCTATGAATATCTACATAGATTAGATCTTTTCCTAAAAGGTATGAAGATTTTTCTACATTTGTTTCTTTGATTACTAGTGATGGAGAACCTAGTTGTTATCAAGAATTAATGGAAGTATCTGATAGTGATAAATGGAAAGTAGCAATGAAAGAGGAAATGGATGTGTTACAAAGAAATATGACATGGGATCTGGTGGAACTTCGTAAGGATAGGAAAGTTGTCGGTTGCAAGTGGGTTTACAAATTGAAGAAAGGAGTTGATGACATTATTCAAAAGTATAAAGTAAGACTGGTTGCAAAAGGGTATTCTTAGAAGGAAGGTAATGATTTCCATGATATTTTTTCACCAATTGTTAAGCTTGTTTCAATTCGAGTTGTGTTCGCATTAGTTTCTTTACTTGATCTAGAGTTGGAGCAACTAGATGTTAAAACAACATTCATACATGGAGATTTGGATGAGGATATATATATGGAACAGCCACAAGGATTTGTTCAAAATCATAACAAGAGGTTTGTTTGAAAACTCAAGAATTCATTGTATGGCTTGAAGCAGTCTCCCAAGCAATGGTACAAGAAATTTGATTCCTTCATGATGAGCTACGATTTTACCATAAGTGAGTATGATCATTATGTTTACTTTCAAAAGTTGGAAAATGGCATATTCATTATTTTGGTGTTATATGTTGATGATATGCTTATAACAAGCAAAAACATGGTTGAGATCAACAGGTTAAAGGCTTAGTTGGCTAGGAATTTTGAAATGAAAGATCTTGGAACAGCAAAACAAATATTGGCCATGGAAATACACAGAGAAAGGGAAAATGGTAAGTTGTGGTTATCACAATAGAAGTATGTGGAGAAAATCCTTTTGAGATTCAATATGAATAATGTGAAACTTGTTCAAATCCCTTTAGCTTCCCACTTCAAGCTTTCTTTAGGTTTGTGTCCTAGTAATTATGAATAAAATGAGTATATGTCCCGTGTACCATATGTTAATGCAGTAGGATGCTTAATGTATGTGATGGTTAGTACAAGGCCAAATATTTCAGATGCAATTGGTGTTGTCAGTAAATACATGGAAAATCCAAGTAAAGAGCATTGGGTAGCAGTGAAATGGGTGTTTTGGTACCTTAAAGGCATAAATAATTATTATATCACCTATAATGGTAGTAGTGATTCAGTCTGTGGTTGTGTTGATTCAGATTTTGCAAGTGAATTGGACAAGAGCAAATCCACTTCTGGATGTAACAACCCTAGTGAAAACTCAATGTAATAAATTTAATAAAGGCAAAATAATAACCAAGGTCATGGGACAATTATTCCAAGTTGAATTTTGGGAAAAGCATCCTAGTGTGGGTTTTCAATTGTTTATTATGGCTAAGGAAATTGGAAAAGGCAATGGAAAATACTTTGGAAAGGCAAAATGGTATTTTTGGAAATTTATTTATGAAAATAATGGAAATTAGGAGAAAAGGAAGGTGAAAGGTCATAGGTTGCATGTGAGGAGGAAAATGAAGAAAAATAGTGGAAATTGAAGAAAATAGCGGCCTCGTTAATAAAAAAAGCTTTTGAGTATCAGTTGGTACCTTTTGTCAGTTCAATTCTGGAGTTCTCTCTCACACACTCTTGGACACTTAGAGTTTTCTTGGACCACTCTAGCATTGGATCAAGAAGAGAAAAGAAGGCAAAAGGAAGCAAAGATCAAGCAAAGGAAGAGTAGGATCAAGCAGCTACAATGGGATTATTTGCAGGTATCAATTTTCATGTATGATTTCCTTAATAGTTTTTGCATGCATGCTTATGCATGTGTGTTCTTGGTTCTCTTGTTGTCATGGGCATGGGTTTTTCTAGGTGTCACAGTGTTCTTCGGCATTGTCTTGCCATTTCTGGATAGCCATGGTGTGATGGTTCTCATGTTTTTGCTTGAGTTGGATTGTCAGATGGATTCGAAACTAAGTGAGGTGGATATCTAAAATAAAGAACGCATGGCCTAGTGACCCTTGAACCAGACTGTGGGTTGTGGTAAAGCTGGATTTTAGGTTACATTGGTGGGCCTAGGAATCCTCAACCGCTGAATGGTGGGATATACGGTAAATCCTAGAGGTGGGTGCTCTCCATCAGGCCTAGAAATCCCAGGATGGGATATACAGTAAATCCTAGAGGGTAGAGTCTCGATTGGGCCTAGGAATATCTGGATGGGATACAGGGTAAAGCACAAAGACTGGAGTCTCAATTAGGGCCTAGAATCTGGTGTGGATTGCGGTAAAGCCTAGAGACTAGGAGACAGGGAAATTCCTCACAATGTAGGTGGAGAAACTTCAGTGGCATCCATGCTTGTTTTGGCCTACTAATACAGTGAGGATTGCAGTAAAGACTTGCTTTATTGAGGAGGGAAAGGTGGTGTAGCCTCAAGAAGCCCTGGTTGAGTTTTGGTTATGAGCCCCACATTCATGCTTGGAATATGGCACGATGGTGATTCGCTGAAGAAAGATTTGGTTTAGCCATTATATGGTCAAGTGGTTCGTGGAAGTCCCATACCTGATTAGCTTTTACATTCATTAATAAGAGTTTCTTTCCTTGGTATTCTATGAGAAAATTCATTGGTTCATATGTGGAATTTATGGATGATGTATCCTTATTATTTATGTTGTTTATATGTTGGTTATGGGTATGTTTTATGATAGTAATGATGTATGGCTCTCATCATGTTTTGATTTGTAAGTGAATGAATAATGAGTACATGACCTAATAGATGATAATGCAATTAATGTGACAAGGCAACAATGCTTCTTTGTCATTCTCAAATAAGTATGAGACCCCTATGCTCATATATGTTGTTATGACCTGTAAATTGCATATTTGTAACATGTTTGACGAAATGTATGTCATGGATGGTAGGGGTCAAGTGAATTATTTGTTCAAGTATTTTCATTTGTATCGTTGTCACGATGTTACTTTTCATTCCTAAAGGTTTCATGGAGTTCTGGGCAGTGGCCTGAGTCTTGGCCCTGAAAAAGTAGCATAGATTTCAGGGTCGCGAGCTCCAAACTAGTTGTAAAAGACCCCAATCGCTTGCATATCCATGTTGTGAGTGCGACTAGAGGGCCCCAATCACATGCATGCCCATGTCATGGGAGTGACTGAGGCTCTAGGGCAGTGAAGTGTCAAGTTTTCTCAAGGGTTGATCACCTGGAAGGGTTGGTTGGCTCTTGTAGGTTTTGTGACATGTGCAAAAGGTCAGATTGGTTGTGTTGTGTTGGTTCCACTTCCTTAACTGTACATGGGGAGTTGAATCAGATTGTAGTAGCCTCTCGTCACATGTTTACCCCAGCGGACCAGTTAACTTGGGTAAATGTGGGAGGAGGGTGTTACAGAGTGGTATCAGAGCATGGTTCACCCCTTGGACTATTCTTCTATTCTCCAAAATTATCATTATATTCTTCTTGATTTTGTGCATATTTATCTATCATACTTCATCATTTTTATTTTGTATTTCTAGCAACATTTACATCAATGTGACAGTGTTTTGAAAATACTTTTGAGAATGCCCTATATCTCTCTTTCCTTGTAACTCATCCAAGCCCAAAATCAAGGAGACACATCCTTTGTAGCATTAATGCTTGGAACCACATTTTTTATCATATGGAATTTTTGAGAAAGCTAGAAAGATGGTAACATGTTTTTAGTAACATCAAATTTATGCATTAGGAATTGGGGTTTAGAGCCAACCCACTAGCTTATCTTTTCCATTATTAAATGCTCGAGAGTGTGTGTGTGTAATCTAATGAATATCAAACCATCTTACAAGTACAACTCTAACATCTCATTCATCCATACATTTTTGCATGGTTTGAAATAAAGTGAAAAATCAATATCTTTACTAGAAATAGTGATCTTGATTAATTATCACATTTACTTTCATGTTTCTATAAATTTTGGAAAGCTCAAAATCATAATCATTTAAACTTGAATAATAAGCCATAGATGGAATCATACTCAATTGTCATATTCCTAAAAGCATGTAGTACAAAGGTTATTTTCACTATATTCATAGTATTTTGATAAAGTTATTATTCTTCAACATACATCAAGATTTCTTATAATTTCTCGTTTTCAAATAAGATGGGATGGAAACGACTCTCATCCTTTTTTATATTGAGGTTCACAAAAAATTTACGTCAAAAATATTGTATACCACACTTTAATTTCTTTCAAAATATAATTTAATGATTATAAATTACTACTACTATTATTATTTCAAATATATTTACTATTACTTTTTACTGAAATTCTAAGTCATTATTTTAATTGAAATACTTTTTAAGATATCTGTGCTTAATTTGTTCCTATTAATTAAAGCACTACTACTTTTACTTAAAATTATAAAACATTAAATTTCAACAAAATCATTACTTAGTTTATTCTTATTAATTGAAATATTATTTAGTTTATTCTTATTAATTGAAATATTATTATTTTATTTTAATTTATTTTACTTTGAAAGAATTGAATAAAACACTTTTAACTTGAAATTAAGAATCATTCTTCATATGTGGTCACCATTGGTTCCAATTCATATATCCCAACTGAAATAGTAAACAATTGATAGAATAATACTAAATTAATTGATTCAATAATATTAAATTAATTGATTCAATAATACTAAATTATTCTATTTTTTGAAGTTTATAATAGAATTAGTCTTTCATTACTTTCATAATATTTTGATAAAATTATTATCGTTAGAAAAAGACTTCACAATCTATTACTATTTCTTTTAATGAGATGAAGGATGAACATGACTCTCATAATTAAGCATGATCTAAATATGTTGGATATACGAAGATAAGTGCAACATGTACACATTATATTACTTTTTATATTGGTTTTTACAAATTAATTTGAGAGTTGTCTTTAGTGCAATTTTTTGGAAGCTTTTACGAGTTTTTATGGTCTAATTTCTCTAAAATCGGGCACAAATTGAAATCAGGAGCTTGATGGGTAATCTTGTGCAATCGAAGTGCCCTAGGAATTGAAATCACAAGCTTGATGGGTAATCTTATGCAATCGAAGTGCCCTAGGGGTTTTCCAGGGCGCTGAATCCATATATACAATCAAAAAATAATTTAAATAACACAAATCAAGATTTCACCTCAAATTTTTCCATCCCCCACGAGAATGTCCAAAAAGTCGCACTAAAGACAACTCCATTAATTTGTGTATGCATCATGTTTACATACTACTTTACTTTTATATTGATGTTCACAAAAATATTAAAGACACTGATATTTATAAAAATATTTTATTTTGTGATTATTTTCAAAACTATATATTATCATTTTTAAAAATTAAATTTAATTTTATAAAAATATTGTTTAATAATTATAAAATTTAACTAAAATTATTATTATTATCATTATTATTATTATAAAAGTGGATGCCCCTTCCTCAACTTTTATCTGAAATATATATATATATGTGTGTGTGTGTGTGGATGTCATTTCCTTTCCTTTTATCTCAACTAGCCTCTCAACACAAGGGTTAGAGTGACATTGTTGGTACCAAGCCAACTCCCAAGTATATTTATCAAGGCTTTACAAGGTTAGACATGAAACCATTACAACAATATTTATCAAGAATTTGAACCCAGATAGAGATGATAACATTCATTCTAGGCAACCACTAGAAATAACCCCAATTAACAATTAGATATATATGAATAATAGCTTTTTATTAAAATTTCAACTTATCTAATTACTTAAATTTCAACACTTTAATTAATATTGTTATTAATGTATATATAACCAATTAAAACTTATATTTAAAATTAGAAAACATATTTATTCCTACCCTTTTTTTAAATTTCAATTTATCTAATGATTTAGAAGTTTTAATTATTATAGTTATTATATATCATATTAAAAAATTATATTAATTACAAACTATAATTATTTAAAATATCTCATTATTTAAATTTTAATTATTATTTTTTTTTGGAGTAAAAGAATCTTTTCATTAACAAAAAAAAAATCATATAGCTTGAATTTCCAAAAAAATACTAAAATCCAAGAGATACTGGAAACTAATAAGCTTCCTACTAAGAATAAACAACCATAAAACTATTATGATAATCATTACAACATAGAAAACTCCTTAATCCAAGAGGGGTATGCAAATAGCATTTGCACGACTTACCCTGAGTTGACTAATTGGTTACCGTTTTCTTGATTTGTGCCTTATTGCTCTTACAACCTCATTTTTTGGCATCTTTGTCTTCCCTGGAAACCACCTTGAAATCCATTATTTGAACCCCAAGGTTACATTGTAAGGAACTCGGGCCCAATTGCTTACTTCAAAGTAGGTCTTATACAGAAACATAACCTTATGAGTTCGCATGTTCCTCACATCTTTTCCATGCCATTCTTCCAAAATGGAAATCAGTAATGAGTCCCCAGATCCTCATCATCTGGTAAGGTTTTTGCTTCAATTTTTCTTGAAGGGAAGCTAATCATCTCCTATGGTAATGGGTTTTATTGATGCTCTTCAAAAAAAAATTGTATGACCTCTATAGGTTTATGGGATTTACCTTATATTGATTGCATGCTTGATTGAATGTTGACTTGCTCTGGAGACTCCAAACTTATTTTTAAATCTAAGGATCTAGTCAGGATTTGAGGTACCCTTGGGACTCAAATTTCTCTTTTAGGTATTTTTCCCGAATCAACTAGCTCTTTTTGAAAAGGGTTTTCTTCAAAATATTATTTGCTATTCATTGGATAGTCCCGAATAAAATGTTTGTATTGATGACGGCATATACATCTAAAGAGGGCGTGTTCATAATCTAGAGACTGCTTCAAAACATTATCCTGATAGTAAATATACATGGAGGCGAGAAGAGCCCGGGAGATTCATGTAAACATATATTTGGGCATTTGAAATGTACCTCCATTTCTTGCTAGCATTTGATACTTCATCAAGTTGTTTGATGCCTTTAATGGTCTTCTCCTCCCAATATTCTTTGTGGAGAGAATAGACAAACCCACAGTGAGGCTACAAAGAAATTTGCATTCATTCTTCGAATTGTTGAGTTGTGTTATATTCTTTCCATGACTAACCCACGTAGTGAACCGGGGGGTTAGAGGAGTGGTGGAGTCGCCCCTTCGTTGCGTCGATTGAGCAGCGGGGAGGTCACAGGGGAGCGGCAGCGCCCCCTGTCCAAGGGGTTTGAGGGGGGTGGCTAGCCTCCCTCTACGGGGCCCCGGGGAAAAAAAAATTGGACCCTATATTAGGTTGGGCGAACCTACCTATGGTTTTCGGTCCATGGTATTGGATGCTTCGACATGTATAAATATGTATTGTAATATTGAAAGAAACATAATGAAAAATCACGCTGGTAGTCCCGGTTTTTGGATCTAGGGGAAATCTCTGTGTATATGTGTTTTACGTGTTATGCTCTCGCATTGTTTATTTTCTGCGTTTTCGAATTCGTATGCAAGTAATTTCTATACGGGGTTAAAACCTACATTTGGTACCAGAGCTGTTTTGGCTTCAAGGGGACGCCTTTGTTGCTGAGGGGTTTCGCTCGGGCCTGTGGTAAACCCTGTTCAGTGGGAGATCTGCGGGATCGATTCTAGTGGTGAAAGAAGATGGCGAGCAGTGGAAAGATAGAGATCGAGAATTTAATGGTCAGAGTTTTGAGTTGTGGAAACTCAAGATGGAGGATCTGTTGGTGGATAAAGATCAGTGGATCACATTAGATCCGGGTACTAAACCAATGGGAGTGTCTGATGAAGAATGCAAGAAGTTGGATCGGAAGGCAAAAAGCACAAGACGATTGTGTGTCTCAGATTCAGTGTTGTTGACTGTATCAGGGGAAGCTACAACAAAGGCTTTGTGGGATAAGTTATGGACTTTGTACCAATCTAAGTCTCAGGTGAGTAAATTGTTCCTGCGAAAAAGGTTGTATACCCTGAGGATGAAAGATGGAGACTCGGTGACAAATCATCTGAATGTGCTTAATACTGTGCTAAGTCAGTGATCCTTTGTTGATATATGAATATAAATGCATCAGTTTGTTGTGTTGTCTACTAGATTCGTGGGTAGTTTGGTTATTGCAATAGGTAGCAATGCAACTGCCTTGCAGTTTGATGAAATAGTCTCATCCTTGCTGACGGAGAAGATGAGACAGAAAAATATGGAGAGCCAGAATGGTGATGCCTTGTCTATACGAGGACGATCCCACAACAGAAACAAAAATAAATCATCAAGTGGGAGATCTAAATCTCCAGGAAAACCTGTAAAGGTGGTGTGTTGGAAATGCGGAAAGGAAGGGCACTACAAAAAGGATTGTAAATCTAAAGCTCCTGACAAAGGAAGGGATCTTATGATGCTTCTTCTGCAGGTGGGGATGTGCACTTGGCTTCTTCAAGTACAAATGTAGATCATGAGGCATGGTTGATTGACTCAGATGCATCTTTTCACTTCACTCCCCAACAAAGGAAAAGGATCTGATAATGCTTCTTCTACAGAGGCGAAAACCACCTCAGATGAAAGGTGGGGATGTGTACTTAGCTTCTTTAAGTACACATGTAGATCATGAGGCATGGTTGATTGACTCGGGTGCATCCTTTCACTTCACTCCCCATAGAGAGTGGTTCTGCGAGTATGATAAATACGATGGTTGTAATGTCTTCTTAGAGGATGATAGAAAAGCTAGAATAGTTGGTCGCGGAAAAATAAAGTTGAAGTTGCAAGGTGGAAGGGTTAGAACACTTCCGGGTGTTCTGCATATTCTTGCATTAGCCAGAAATCTGATTTTTGTAAGCAAGTTGGATGATGCAAGTGTAAAAACAGTGTTCGAGAAGGATACCTGCAAGATGGTTCAGGGAGCACTGATAATGATGTGGGGAGTTCGGACTGGAACTTTGTACACGCTACAAAGTAGCACTGTTGTTGATGGGTGCAATAGTTTTGTGGTTCCTAAAAGTGGAGCAGAAAATCTTGTGGCCTCTAAAGAGAAGACCACGCTATGGCATCAAAGGGTTGGGCATATTGGAGAGAAGGACCTTCGAATACTTCATGGTAAAGGTATGGTAGAAGGTATGAGTCTCTGGATTTTGATTTTTGTGAAAATTGTATATATGGGAAGCAGAATCGAATGAGTTTCCCCTCTGGTGGTAAGAAGGCGAAATAGATATTAGAGCTTGTGCACAGTGATGTGTTTGGACTTGTGAAGGTTCCATCACTGGTAAGTCTGTGTTCTATGTATCATTTATAGATGACTTCTCAAGGAATACATGGATATATTTCCTTAAGAAGAATTCTGAAGTCTTTGATAAGTTTAAAGAATTCAAGGCTCTGGTGGAAAACCAAACAGAGAAGAAGATAAAGGTGCTGAGGACAGAGAACGGTGGAGAGGTTTGCAGTAAAGAATTTTAAGAATTTTGTAAGAAGTATAATATAGCACGGTAGAAGACTACTCGATATACACCTCATCAAAATGGAGTTGCAGAAAGAATGAACAAGACGTTGATGGAAAACGCAAGAAGCATGCTCAGTTGTGTCGGGTTAGGACAGGAATTCTGGGCAGAGGCAATGGAAACAACATGTTACCTGGTCAACAGATCACCTTCATCAGCGTTGGAGAATAAAAATTCACAAGAGGTATGGGCTGATAAGAAACCCTCTCTTTCACATCTGAGAGTATTTGGATGTGATGCATATGTACATGTTCCAGAGGAGAAATGAACCAAGTTGGATAGTTAATCTGAAAAGTGCATCTTTATTGGGTATAAGGATGGTTTAAAGGGTTATAAGTTTTGGACCCTAGTAACAAGGAAGGATGTGTACAGCGGAGATGTGGTGTTCAAAGAGGTGAAAAATGTTATTAAACATGAAATCCAACCAAAGGAACATGAGAAGATAGAGTTTGAGCTAAAGGAGGAAGAATCAGACTCTACAGCAGAGGAGGAATCAGAAGATGAAGAGCCACAAACTCCGTGTGTGAGAAGATCAGTTCGAGAAAGAAGACAGCTAGAAAGGTATAGTCCATCTGCTTTCTGTTCAAATTTTGCTTTATCTATTACTGATGATGATCCCAGAACTGTGAAGGAAGCAGTAGATTCAGAGGATGGAAAACTTTGGAAAGAGGCCATGGTTGATGAAATGTTTTTTTGCACAAAAATGAGGTTTGGGATCTGGTGGAGTTGCCCGCTAGAAAGAAACCCATTGGCAGCGAATAGGTGTTCAAGAAGAAGACAAATGCAAAAGGAAAGGTGGAGAAATACAAAGCTCAGTTGGTAGCAAAAGGTTATTCCAGGTGCCGAGAATTGATTTTGGTGATATTTTTTCTCATGTTGCTAAGGCAACTTCTATGAAGTTACTTTTATCTGTTGTTGTTGCTGTTGCTTTTGATTTTGAGGTAGAACATATAGATGTGAAGACATCATTTCTTCACGGAGATCTGGAAGAGAAGATCTATATGAAACAACCTGAAGGATTTACGGTGAAGGGTAAGAAAGCCCTGGTATGCAAGTTAAAGAAGTCTTTGTATGGGTTAAAATAGTCATCAAGTTTGTGGTATCAGAAATTTGATACATTTATACGGTAACTTGGCTTCACCAGAAGCAAAGTAGATCACTATGTGTATTTTAAATCAATTGGTGACCGTGTTATTTATCTAGTCTTGTATGTAGTTGATATGTTGCTGGTTGGAAATGACAAAGAAATTATCGAAGATTTGAAGACCCAATTGTCCTCCAAATTCGACACGAAAGATCTTGGCGCTAGAAACTATATTTTGGCCATGGAAATTAAAAGAGATCGCGCAAAAAGGAAGCTCTATTTAAACCAGAGGAAGTATGTCGAGACAATATTGCAGAGGTTTAATATGTAGGATAGTAAACCGGTGAAGGTTCCTATTCTTATAGGTGTAAAGTTATCTGTTGAACAGTGTCCCAAGACACAAGAAGAGGAAGAGGACATGTCCCGTGTTCCATATGCAAGTGCAGTCGGTGGCCTAATGTATGAAATAGTCTGTACTAGACCAGACATTGCATATGCAGTGGAAGTATTGAAGAGGTTTATGTCAAAACCAAGGAAGGAGCATTGGACAGTGGTGAAGCGGGTTTTCAGGTATTTGCGTGGCACTAGTGATTATGGTTTGTGCTACCAAAGAAGACCAAGATTGGACAGAGTGTTAGATATCCGTGGCTTTGTTGATGCAGACTAGGCTGAAGATTTGGATCAGAGAAGATCTACAAGTGGGTATGTGTTTAATCTATTTGGAGGTGCAGTCAGTTGGATAAGCAAAAAACAATCTGTAGTGGCACTATCAACTACAAAGGCAGAATACATCACAGCCACTCATGCAAGTAAGGAAGCAGTTTGGTTGCAGAGATTGTGTTCAAGTATGGAGTTAGTACAGGGAGCTATAAGGATAGACTGTGACAGCCAAAGTGCAATTTTCTTGGCAAAGAACCCTGGTCATCAATCAAAGACAAAGCACATTGGTATTCAGTATCACTTTGTGAGGGATATGATAGAAGACAAAAATGAGTTGCTGGTAAAGGTGGACACTTTGAAAAATACTACAGATGCATTGACAAAATTTGTGAGCTCTGAGAAGTTCTCCTGGTGTAGAGAAACAATGGGCGTTTCAGGGCTAGAAAAATCACTAAATGTGGCCCCTTGTGGTAAGAACACAACAAGTGGGAGATTGTTGGATTGTGTTATATTCTTTACACGACTAACCTATGTAGTGAACCGATGGGTTAGGAGGGGGGCGGAGCCCCACCTTCGTTGCGTCGATTGCACAGCGGGGGGGTCACGCGGGGGGGGGGGGGGGGCGGTAGCCCCCCTGTCCGGGGGGTTTGAGAGGGGTGGGTAGCCCCCTCTATGGGGCTCCGGGAAAAAAAAAAAATTGGACCCTATATTAGGTTATACAACCTACCTATGGTTTTCGGTCCATGGTAATGGACGCAATGGTTTTCGGTCCTTGGTATTAAATGCTTCGGCATGTATAAATATGTATTGTAACATTGAAAGGAACATAATGAAAAATCAAACTGGTAGTCCCGATTTTGGGATCCAAGGGAAAATCTCTATGTATATGTGTTTTATGTGTTATGCTCTCGCATTGTTTATTTTCTGTGTTTTAAAATTCGTATGCAAGTAATTTCTGTACGGGGTTAAAACCTACACGAATTACACTGCTCCTTCCATAATTGCATGAAGAGCCCCTTCACTATTGACAAAATACAGTCCTCCTTCAAAAACCCTTGATATGTCTTCTAGGCTGTGGAAATGCTTGTAAAAAAACCATTGACCCTTAACTCCAATTCTATTTGATCCTGGGGTTCCATTTATTTCAAGTCCACCTAATCGAAGCCTTTTGACACTGACATAATTTAATTAATTTGCAGATCATAGCGTAATTACATATATTGGAGATATTCTCCCAATTTTACCAAACGTAACTTCTTTTTGGATCTTGCATTGCTTTTGGTAGGCAACGTCCTAAATTTCTAGCATGCCACAAAGCACTCAGTGGAGGGTTTTTTATGAAACCATAAACCCTTTGTTATGAAACCATAAACCCTACTCGTCTTGAAAAGGATGCTAAAGATGAGGAGAATTGATGATGAATAGATCCACTCATTATATTTCTAGCATGCCACAAAGCACTCAGTGGAGGGTTTTTTATGAAACCATAAACCCTTTGTTATGAAACCATAAACCCTACTCGTCTTGAAAAGGATGCTAAAGATGAGGAGAATTGATGATGAATAGATCCACTCATTATAAACTCCCGAAACAATTTGGCTAGAGGGGGCAGCCAAGCATAAATGACTATAAAGGAAAAAACCGTAGAAACCAAAGTAATTTTTATTATTATTATTATTATTCATATATACATCACCCATTTATAAATATATTTAAAATTACAAATATTATTTATTATTTTTTAATAATTTTTTTCTCTCTATATCTAATTACTTAAATGGGTGAAGTGTTCTACTTAAAATCTAATTACTTTAATTACTTAAATAGGTCAGTGAAGTGTTCACCACAAAGTTTAGCCATTTTCAACTCCTTATCATGCATTTTTCTCCATAAACTATTTCGCTATTAATTTATTCTAATTAACATTTTAAATAATTAAAAGGTCATTATTTAGTTTCCTATAATTAACTTAACTACTATACTCCAATATGTTCTATTATGCATAATTCACTGAATTATTACTTTGGCTTATCGTGTACATTATTACATTGATCTATATATGAACTCGTCCATTAACTAATATGATAAAATCAATTTATATTTACCAATAAGATGTGGACCAGTTGGTTTGAATAAGATTGTTGTTTGAGTAAGATTTCGTTACCACCAGGCATCAGATTCAAACCACAAATTCAAGCCTCATATTCAAACCACATGGAGAGATTCAATATCAATTTATATTTACCAATAAGATGTGGACCAGTTGGTTTGAGTAAGATTTTGTTACCACCAGGCCTCAAATTCAAGCCTCAGATTCAAACCACGTGGAGAGCTTCTGAGTAAGATTTTGTTACCACCAGGCCTCAAATTCAAGCCTCAGATTCAAACCGCGTGGAGAGATTCTTCAAACCCATGGAGAGGATTGAAGATAAAAACCATTTTGGGAATTAAACCATTTGAAGAAATGTCAATGAGGCAAGCATCCCACTCAATCTATACTCAACCTAATTACCCAATAAAGAAAAAACAAAACAAAAAATACAACAAAAAACTAGTTTATATATATTATTGAGCATTCTAGCGATAAATATTGACCATTTTGAGATTTTCAGGATTGCAAAGGTTTGCAAGATTTTCAATTTCCTCGAATCTTTACCAATCTTTCCCAAGGCTACTGTGAACATATCCTGTTTCACTAGATCTCGCATTTAAATCTTAATTAAAGTCAATTTTAACAAATACCCCGAGGCAGTAGTTGAATTTCAATGTTATTAACAAAAAAGTAGGTCTAAACAAAGTGATACATATGATGATGATAACTGATGCCGTTATTTTTTCCTTTATTTTTGTAAGTGTTTTGTTCCAGAACAACCGCCTTTGATGCATATTTGTGGCCATTCCTGACATCAAATGGCGAATACATTTCTCGCTAGCAAGAAATAACTGGAATTTGATGATGTTAGAATTTTAGAGACTTCATTGCCAATCGTTCATGATACATAACAGCCAACTTTCAGGTTTGGCTTGGTCAGTCGTGGAAAGTTGATTTGCTCTCAAAATAATATATTTAGATACAAAGAAACCCAAAGGGTCATAGAAGACATCGCCACGGACCCAAAATGCTTTGCTGTCAAAATAATATATTTAGATACAAAGTGATCCAAAGAGTCATAGAAAACATTGCCACAACGTGAACCCAAAATAAAATTGCTGTTGCTTCCTTCTCCGCAAACCCTCTTAAATTGGCAACCGCCCCTGCTTTCAGTACACAATTCTCGGTTATTATCTTGTTTATGCAAGACGCAGTTACATAAATCATAACAACCATTATATGCACAAGGAAATTCGTTCACCAACCTAAAAGTAAATAATTGAAACTGCTTGACCACAGAATTTAAAACACGAGCTAAAGGCAAATAGCTATTTGAAAATGCAAAACAATGTTAAACAATTGTAATATCAATGGAGTATAACCTAACCTGAAAGAATAGATGTGGGCATTGTGTGCTGGAGTAGCAGAACAAATCGGAACATTTTGTTACCAGCAGGTATGAAGCCTAATTTATCTGCTAGAGTGACGATTCCAAGACCAACTGGAGGCACTAAGAATAATCGAGCAATTATAATGGCTACAATTGTCCGCAGCCCAAGCTTCGAATTACCTGGACCTGTTTACAAGAATATCAATTTCCCACAACATTATACACTAAATTTTTCGACACTTCTTACAAAACCCATCGGTTAAAAATCTTCGGCGCAGTTCTTTCATTCATACTGTCACAAGAAAAGTACAAAGCATAACAGAGCACGAAGCAATAGACGACGTTTAGTGTTAAATATACAGGAGCGAGCCAAATGATGAACTCGCCTCTAATTATTTCTTCTACAGAAAAAAACTCAATTGCCTCCCTTATAGAAGCAATGATGTACGCAACGAAAAAGTTAAAACATTGACAAATCCAATAGCATCTGGATTTTTTTCGACTTGCCCTCTTCTAGACCTAGAATTACACAATCTATAATTTCAAAGTTCTGCAGAAATGCACAATCCTGTGTGCTACTAGCGTACAGTGAAAGTAGGGAATAAAACTTAACTGATAATGAATATTTACTACTAAAATGATGGAATCTTTGAATTTGGCTTCTTGAGCTTACCTCCAGTGAGGTTGCCACCTAGCGCCAGCATTATGCAGGGAACCATAGCACCGCTGTTATGCCAAACAAAAGTATTGTCAGGCAAACACCAAAAGAAACCTCTCTATTAAAAACACTACATATTCTGCTTTTGGAATATTTGAGTGCAGTTAAAAGAAGACATATCCAGAAAATGGACTAAATATGATAAAATAGAAGACAGAATATATCCTGAACTGAAACCTACAACATATAGCTATAGAATTAACGGGAAGTACAGAGTTCGGCTGAATATACATTGGAACTTTGTAACATGTTTTGGCTTTAACATAATCTTATTATCCCTGCGCAAGGCAGGTGATAACGCATCAGGTAAATTTTGACTATGAATTAGTTTTCCTTTTGACTAAAAATTAATTCATATAAGTTAACATTGTTAAATAAAAAATTATTTATTTTTTAAAATAAAATTCATATAAGTTAACATTGTGAAATAAAAAATTATTTATTTTTTAAATAAAATTCATATAAGTTAACATTGTGAAATAAAAAATTATTTATTTTTTAAAATAAAATTAATATAAGTTAACATTGTGAAATAAAAAATTATTTATTTTTTAAAATATTTTATTTTATTTTTTTGACAGTTGATTGGCTATAATTTCATTTATCTTATTATGCAATGATTTCATTTTGTATATCTCCGACATGGGAAGTGTACAGTGAGATAAATCATTTAAATCCTGGCTGTACATTGTGCTATCTCTTTAGAGCATCTGCGACGGTCGCAAGAGCTCTCTCTCGGTGGTGGGAAAGACAGGCCATGTCAAACACGGTAAGAACAACATACAACATGCCAGATGCTCCATGGAAGATCTCTATGAGATCAGGTAGCCATGGATGTACGGAATGTGACACGGCGTTGTTTTTTTTATTAGATATGAACCGTTGTTTTTTTTATTAGATATGAACCGTATCTATGATGATTTTTTTCCAGAAGAATCAATTTTTCAAAGTATTTATTAGTTAAAAATATATATTCTTTGAAAGCATATTTGATATAATATGTACTCTATGTATAATATTTTAATAATTATAATATAAATTTAATTTATATAATAATTATTAAAATATATATTTAAAAATAAAATAAAGTAAATAATTTAAATTTTATATAGATGATAAGCATTGTAACATTTTAAAAAAAAATTAATTGAAGTGCACCAACTTTGCTTCGCTTGCTATAAATGAGAACTCGGAAAATGAGAACATTTCAGTGCTTCGGAACACTTTCAGCAAGGAACACAATATCAAGAATCTTATTGAAAATGAGTGAAACTCGGAAAATGAGATCATTTAAATTAATTGAAGTGCGCCAACTTTCGCTTGCTATAAATGAGTGAAACTCGGAAAATGAGAACATTTAAATTAATTGAAGTCCACCAACTTTGGTTGCTTGCTTGCTATAAATGAGTGTTCAGTGCTTCATGACACTTGCTCGCTTCATGACACTTCGAGCAAGGAACACAATATCAAGAATCTTATTGAAACCAATCCCTACACCCCTAGGATTTATGGAGCCCCTAAAATTCAATACCATTGGAGGTCCTACTTACCATCTCGCAAAACATCTTGCTAAAAAGCTTAAACCTATGGTAGGGAACACTAGCTCCTTTGTCAAAAACTCCAATCACTTCATTACTCTAAAATTCACAAGGAAGATATCCCCATTGGATACATAGTCAATACCATTGGAGGTCCTACTTACCATCTCGCAAAACATCTTGCTAAGAAGCTTAACCCTATGGTAGGGAACACTAGCTCCTTTGTCAAAGACTCTAATCACTTCATTAATGATTAATGAGATCAAACACATAAAACTAGACCATAATGACATCTTGGTGAGTATTGATGTAAAAGCTCTCTATGCCAATATACCCATAAATGAAGCCATGGAAGTAGTCCACAAAATCATTGATCCTGACACAGCTAAATTAGTAGAAATTTCTCTAAAATCCACCTTTCAGCTTTAGGGATGATATATACGAACAGACTTACGGTATGGCCATGGGATCACCTCTATCCCCCATTATTGCCAATTTGTTCATGGAACATTTTAAAGCCAAAGCCATTGAGCTTTCCCCTTTAAAACCTAAGCTTTGGAAAAGATTTGTTGATAACACTTATGTCATTTGGCCTCATGGAAAAAAAAAATGGACAAATTTCTAGAGCACCTTTACAGTGAATCAAATTCTATCAAGTTTACAATGGAAGTGGAAGAAAATGGTTGTCTTCCCTTTCTTGAAATCCTAATCAAGAGAAATTACGCTGGCTCAATATCTCACCAAGTGTATCGCAAGAAAATCCACACAGAACACTACCTACATGCCAACTCTCACATCATCCTGCTCTGAAACTCCAGGTGCTTAGCAGTCTAGCTACCAGGGCGGTACGTATTTCAAATCATGATCATTTTGATCAAGAAAAGAACCACCTCTTGGATGTTTTTGAAAAGAATGGATATAGAAGACACCAAGGAATCAAAGCTTTCAAAAAAGCGAATAATCCTAAAAATAAACAACCAATGGATGATTTTGCAGGCAAGGTTCACCTACCCTACATTCTAGGCATCACTGATTAGATTTCACACATTTAAAAAAAAAAACAATATAAAACCCACTTTCAAACCCTTGAATACAATCAGCAGATGCCTAAAATTGATAAAAGATCCTATTGATCCTAAACACCATAAAGGGGTTTATTTGGTTCTGTTTTCATGTGGCAAAGCCTACATTGGTGAAACCGGCCATTCTATATTGCCTAGGATTCAAGAACATGCCGCTAACATCAAGCATAACCATTCCAAAACCTCAGCTTTGGCCGAGCACTCTAGTAAAACCAATCATCACATTTGCATAGAAAACTCGTGTTGTGGCCAAAATCCACCATTATCACCATAGAAAATTTAGAGAAGCTATCAAAATAGGAAAACATCCCAATAACCTCAACCGCAATGACGGTTGGAAAATAAGTGACAATTGGATTCCTACACTAATTGGGGTTTCTACTATCTCCTAGGTACTCTCGTTCCCGAATATCATTTTATTAATATTTGAATAAATAACATTAATCAAGAACCCTCTTTCAATCCCTAAAAGAACTTTAGTAAGATTAAATTCAAATAATTTTATTTAAACCTCAGTTAGCATTAAAAATTTAGGAAAATCCTTAGCAATACATCTCAAAAATTATTAATTAATAAAATTCAATTAGTAATACTTAGAAGACCTAATTAGTTTCATCATTATATTACATGTTTCAATTATTTTGCAATAATTAAATTATTAATGGTAACACATAGCAAAATTTAAATTAATAATCCTAAAGTCAACAAAATTTATTAATACAAAAACTTTTGTGTACAAATAACATTATAACATTTGGAACATTATAATATTATAATGTCACATTATATCATACTAGAATAATAACATTAGGTATTAATTAATGTTATAAAAAATAACTAATACTAAAACTTTTAGTTAATAACATTATAATATTGCAAACTTTTAGTTAAAAACATTATAATATTGCAATGTTACATTATATTTGAATAATTATACTTAAATCTAAAGAAAAATTAAATAAGGAAATATAAACATACAATATCAAAACAAAATAGATATTTAATTAATTAAACTTAATTTTTTTTTTAACATTATCAAACCTGTCGGCTCCTTACATTACCATCCCAACCTTTCCTCTATTTACCATCATTGTCTAACTTTTTCACAAACGTCAATACAATAAAACATGAATGTGATGACTCCGGAAGACATCACTACACAAAATGTTGATCGCATAAGCCTCACATCTATAAAATAATATAATTATTTCTCATTTTAAACATCTATTTTTATCTACTCTTTTTAAAATATAGTTAATTTTTTTTATAATAACATTTCAGAAATATAGTTAATTTTTTTTTATAATGAGAAAATTTCAAAAATATAGTTTTTTTTTTTTATAATGAGAGCATTTCAGTGCTTTATGACACTTTTACTGAACTAAAATAATATAGTTATTTCTCATTTTAAACGTCTATTTTTATCTATTCTTTTTAAAATATAGTTGATTTTTATTTTATAAATATTCATAAGGTATTTCTATTTCCAATATATTATTATATATGTTTTTAATACATATGTTTAACTCATTATTATTATTAAAAAATAAAATATATTTAATATACAAATTTAGCAATTCAAATTTATTATTCTATCTCATTTTTAAACTAAATTTTAAGTACAACCATCTTTAAAAATATAAGATTTCAAAGGTTATTTAATATTATTTCCTCATCCAAAACAAAACTACACGCTACATACTATAAGTAGCTATGCAAATTTTTCAAAGAACTGGTGTATCCATCAAACAAGTGGTTCACCAATAACATTTCTTTCAAAATTTGTGCAAAAATTAATTTATATTTTAAGTTATAACTTTCGAGACTCCGAAATGGATTGAATACAACTTATTGTTTCAATCCCGGCCCCAAAAATACATTTTAGAATTACAATTACAGAGGATAGTGATCACATAGTTTCGCTATTTTTAACTAAGCGCCAAGCTATTATTTTTAACTACGCAGCAGGGAATATCACAATTTACAATTTTATTTCAACGAGAGACGTTGTTGAAACAAAAAAGTTGACTTCGAATGCAACTATTACGGATGTATATAACCATCTTTTATCGAAATGTTTGTTATAGAGACCAGCCCAGCCCATGGTTTGGAGTTTACAAATGTTGCTTCTTCATATGGCCTACCTTACCACAATATGATAAGTAATGGTCTTCTGACCCTTGGTGTCATCTTCACTACTACTTTGGCCTTTCTTCTTGGCCCCTTTGAAGTTGTCAACAAAGGCCTACTTAGAACCCTCTATCTCATTACCACTACCGAACTCTTTCTTCGATCAGTCATGCTATAAGAATTGATTGCAAAGCTCTCCAAACTTCAATTCAACATCCATAGCGGTGATGTTCAGCGTCTCAATGAAGTGTCATAAGAACATCGTAAGCTTTTCAACATGATTACCACCATTTTTTCTTCTTCCATCTTCAAACAAATGGCCTTCACCTATTCTCAAATGTCCTTGATCTTGAGTAAGTGTTCTTGTAAGAATGCACCTTCACTCGTCACGAATGAAAAAACATGTTCTTCAAAATGAAGGCTTTACCTATGTATAAAGCCTCATCCAAACTGCTAGTTTATACATTTGGGGTAGCATCAGATAGGTGTTTTAGTCTCTAAGGTGTCGAAGAGGATAAAGAACACAAGATATCGAAAACCAAGAAAAGGTTACGAGAGAAATTACTTAGAAACCACTCAGTTAAAATTAATTGATCAATAATTAAAAAATGTTGAAGTCTAACTTAGGGAAATTGATTAATTAATGGATATTAATTGAGGAAATTGACTTTTGCTCTAGAGACTTCCAGAAAGTGACATAATGGAGTCAAATTAAGCTTAGTCATTGATCACAATTAGATCTTGGTCGTTGATGCTCATGCGAGAGATTATAAGAGCAAGTCGATGGGATAAAGATAGATACAGTTTACATCAAATGAGCAAGGGAGCAAAGCAATGTGAATTACCCATTGCGCAATATTCAGCAAGGGTTGAATTTGAGCCCAGAAATCATCAGTGAAAGGGTTTCATCAGAAGACAGAGAGAGGATTTCTACGGGAGATTTCCTTAGAGACTTCCAGAGTCAGAGAGGGTCGAATTCATCTACAGGAAGGCCATACCAGTTGGTACAAATTCTCTAATGCATAGATCTAGGCAGCAAATCATTTTCCAGTTCTCAAGAATCAGTTTCGAAAGAAAGAGCAAGCTTGTCTGGTGCAAGTGCAGGATCACCAAAGGAGTGCAAGAACAGTGATCTCAAGATTTAATCAGCCAGCGCGCAAAGCAAAAGGGAGTGTGAATTACTAGAGGAGGTCAAGTTGGGTTTTGCAGAGGAAATAGTGTGTTTCCAGGTCGATCTGCGAGTTGGGGTGGTTGAGAGAATTTTCTGGAGCTTTGCCAGTATTTGGCAAGCAGATTATTGTACTCTCTATATTTTCGCTAAAGAATAATGAAATAAACCCTCATCTGCTGCACAAGTTTTCCCTTCGAGGTTTTTTCGAGGACATTTAGTCCAAAATAATTGTGTCAATTTTTAGGAATTTGCATCTATTTCTCAATTCCTTATTTTACTTCTGCAATGTATTTTATTTGTGAAGAATGCACCATTGAGTTATTTGCTATTTGTCATAAACAAATAAATTGTATTCAGTTACGAGAATAATTTCCAGTTGGTGCATTCCAGGGAATCTCATATGGTATCACAGTGTTATTAATCAGATCATAAACTTAGAGGCGAGAGGAAATGAGATTGTGTAGTTTCAGAGGGAGATCTGAACACTTTGTCAAGATTTGCACAGGCCAAGCCAGGGGTGCGAATTACAGAGGTAGGGAATTCGATTTCCAAATCCAATTGGGAGAAAAAGTGTGAAAGAGCAGAATTTGTAGGCAGTGTGGTTGCCCAAAAGCAATTCCGATGAGGAGATCAATTGATTCTCAGAGTAGATCTGGGAGTAGAAGATTTGTATCAAGGGTTGCAATTGCGTATTTGCACAAGGAATGAAGAGAAAAGCACACTGAGGAGATTTCAAGAATTTCTCAAAGGGTTTCTAGGAGGAGATCTGTAATTTCTAGTAGCAAAAGGTCATAGCAAACTTGTCAATGCGTGCTTCAAGAGCAGCGGTACATGTGCCAAAATTCGAAGGACTTCAGAAAGGTAGAGCGAGTTGCCCAGAGAGGAGTAGCAAGCAATGCGAGTGCCGAAGAAGGATTTTCAGAGGCAAGTAAGAGTAGATATGCACATTTCCATTAGGGAGTGCAAGTGCATAAGGAAGATCATGCTAGCCCGTAGGAAAGAGTTGGAGATTTCCAAGTTCATTTCTTCAGTGTTTTTAGAGTCAATACCAGATTACCCAGTTAGCAGATCTAAGGCGGTAATTTCATCTCCAATTGTCGGATCTATTTCCCAGAGGAGGTGTGAATAGCTTCAGAGGTTGAAGAAGGCAATATATTCACCGAATCTGTTTTCCGATAGCATTTCTTAGTGAGTGGTACGAATTATAGGATCTAGTGTGAGTTGTAGACAAAGGGGTATCAGTTTGCAGTAAGAGGTGAGGTTTGTTTTCTGTAGAGGAGACCTAGGGTTTCCAGATCGATTAGCAAATTGAAGTGATAGAACCAATTTATTTGAGTATCGCAGATTTTTGCATCTTTTCAAAGATGCTCGTACGAGATTGCCAAAAGAGGTCGTGCGAGTTAGCCAAAACGCAAATCTGGGCAACAGAACGACTTCTAATTGTCAAAGACAAGTACCAAAGGGAGTTGTCTAATGCGGGTTGCAAAGTGAATTGTCCCATCTAGGGACAAGCCTTGAAAGGAGATATAGCGGCACTAGATCCAGGAGGAGTATGAGACTCCAATGTGCCAGAGTGAGCAGGGTCCTTAGCAAGAGCAGCAAGAGTTCTAGATCAAATCCAGTTGCAAGATATTCTTCACATGGATTAGTACTTTTGCTACAGGAGCCCACAATATCAAGGTAGCAGGAAATCAGTGTCAGCAGGATGCAGTCAGATACGAGTTAGCCAAAACGCAAATCTGGGTAGCAGATCGACTTCTAGTTGTCGGAGACAAGTGTTAGAGGGAGTTGTTTACTGTGAGTTGCAAAGTGAATTGTCCCATCTAGGTACAAGACTCGAAAGAAGATATAGCGCCACTAGATCCAGGAGGAGTATGAGACTCCAATGTGCCAGAGTCGGCAGGGTCCTTGGCAAGAGCAGCAAGAGTTCTAGATCAAATCCAGATGCAAGATATTCTTCACATGGATCAGTACTTTTGCTATAGGAGCCCACAATATCAAGGTAGCAATAAATCAGCGTCAGCAGGATACAATTGCAGAACTAGTTGTAGTGACATAGGAAGTGCGAATTGGCCAGTTGTAGAAAGCAAGGCGTAGTTCTAGCTAGAGAGGTTTCCAGTTTTCCAAAGGAGGAAGGAGGCCAAGTTAATTCCAGCAGATGAACTCGAGAGAGATAGTGTGAATTGGCCAGTGACAGAGAGAAAAGCACAATTCCAACCAGAGACAGTTAGCCAGTCCATATTGTAGAGGCTACAGATTGTGTATTAGTGCCAAGAAGTGATCCGTGTTGAAAAATGTAACTGGGTTCAATCTTCATAATGACATGTAATTATGATCTTTGTAAATGATGAAAAGAAGAGAATAAAATTATTTTTGTAATGCCTTGCATCATGGGTTTCATGAACAAGTGTTTTTATCTAGATGGCTCCCATTAAGAGCCTTAGGATTTATCATAGAGTCAATGTCATGTATGGAGCATCCCTTCTTGGGCATGTGTCAAATGTATATAAGTTTATAAAGCCCTCCAACAACAAGCACTAGTTCTCCTTCTCATGTCGGCTTCAAGATGAGGCAAAGATCTCATGTTGACTTCAAAGTTGAGACACATCCCTTCGTTGAAGACATGTCGGCTTATATATATGGACAGACTACTATATATAAGCGTGTAGGGTATCCGCATTGACACAGTTTAGAGTTTGGATCCTTTTGTGATTTGCAGATGATAGATTACAGTCAACAGTGCGGATTCTTCTGAGATCTTTGGGTAAGCAAGAATAGTGACAAGTTCGGATTCAAATAGAAGACCACTGTGATGGGTTCAAATTTCAGAGACACAGTCACAAGCAAGGATATCTATACAGTTCGGATTATAGTCACTTCGGATTGTTGTGAGAGAGTTTCGATGCTATGGAGGAAGCCTCAGGTCAGTACCATACTGAAGACCACAAATTCGATGTTATTACAATATTGTAAGCCGTGTGCCTCTACAGTGTTAAAGGGTCAATGTGATCACAGCAAGAAGGATGCCATTACAATCAGAGGTAATGGATCTATCACAGTTCAAAGGATGACCATTACAGAAGTAAGAATATGACAACGAGAAGTTGATGTGGAAACAGTGATAAGGTCTTGATGATAACGATGTTGAAGCGAGAGAGGAGTCAAGAAGAAGAGAAGACAATCAAGAGAACTAATGTCTTGGTCTTGGATTGGCTAATAAGTCAAGGGTCTTGGTCCTAGTATTCGCCAATTGGAATCTCTATAAGAATAATTTGTGCCGGATTTCCTCTCAAAGAGTGAGAGGTTTTGGCCCTAGTTGATAGGCTACATTCTGTGTCTCTTGTCTATTTATGTTCATGCATTGGTTACTATTTGATGAAGAAGAACACTAATAATCTAACAAGAAGAAGATCCTAATCTAAAGAAGTAAAAAGCATTCACAAGCAGTCACTAATAGAAGAGAAATCACCTAATGCTAATGCCCTAGATTTCTCAACAATCCGAAGGAAAAGCGAGTAGCTTCAATAAGCAACAGGAGGCAGAGTTACTACCAAAAAGCGTTTACGCAGACAAGATTGATTTTCTCGTAGCATAACTATATAGTTTAGTTTGGCATGCAAGCAGGAGTGTGAGTTGTAGAGGAGAGGCTTTGTTGGAATGAAACGAGATTTCCTAGTTCTCATTCAGGGGGGAGATCATTGAACAGTTGTAGAGATAGCAGGGTAGACGCAGTACAATGTAGTGGTAGTGCAAAGGCAGCAATAGTATGAGATTAGAGTAACGATAGCACAAATTGGTTCAGCTAGAAGGATAGCAAATGAATCAAAGTATGTGTTGTGTTTGATGGACAGTGTTTGCCAGACTGACTTATGCACATTGATTTCCAATGACAAGGAGTCGAATCATTTGAGATGTTAAGAAAGGAGGTATAACAGATGCCAAACATCAGCAATGTGGAGTAGTCCAGTGATAGGATGTAGAGGAGAGATGTTGGAGAGAACATCGTCCTCGCTAAGAGGGAGTGTTAGTTTATGGATTTGGGGCAGCGCTGGATAGGTGTTCTGGTCTCTAAGGTGTCAAAGAGGCTAAGAAACACGAGATCTCCAAAACCCAAAAAAGGTTTAGAAAGAAAACAATTAAAAACCACTCAATTAAATTAATTGATCAATCATTTAAAAATGCCCAAGTATAACTTAGGGAAATTGATTAATTAATGGGTATTAGTTGAGGAAATTGACTTTTGCTCTAGAGACTTCCAGAAAATCACTTGATGGAGTCAAATTAATCTTAGCCATCGATCACCATTAGATCTTGGCAATTGATACTCTAGCAAGATATTATAAGAGCAAGTCGATGGGATGGAGATAGATATGGTTTACAAATCATGAGTAAGGGAGCAAGGCATTGTGAATTACCCACTACGCAGTGTTCAGCGAGGGTAGAGTTTGAGCCATGAAAGCATCAGTGGAAGGGTTTCAGCAGAAGAGGGAGAAGGATTTCCAGGGGAGATTTCCACAAAGACTTCCAGAGTCAAAGAGAGTGTCAAATTCATTTGCAAGAAGGTTGTACCAGTTGATATGAATTCTTCGGTGCACAAATCTGGGCAACAAATCATTTTCCAGTTGTCGGGAATTAGTTCTGGAAGGAAGAACGAGCCTGTCTAGTGCGAGTGCAAGATCACAAAAGGACTGCAGGATCAATCAGCTCAAGATCCAGTCAGCCAGTGCACATTTCCAGCAGCCAATGCGCAGAGCAAGGGGAAGTGTGAATTATTGGAGGAGGTCGAGTTGGGTTTTGCAAAGGAAATAGTGCTTTCCAGGTCGATCTCCCAGTTAGGGTGGTGGAGAAAATTTCTGGAGCTTTGCCGGTGTTTGGCAAGCAAATTATTGTCCTCTATATTTTTGCTGAAGAATAATAAAATAAACCCTCATTTGCTACACTAGTTTTCCCTTCAGGGTTTTTCTGAGGACTTGTACTCCAAAATAATTGTGTCAATTTTTATGAGTGTGCATCTATTTCTCAGTTCCTTATTTTACTTCTGCAGCGTATTTTATTTGTGAAAAATGCATCAGTGAGTTATTTTCTATTTGCAGAAAACACTTTTCTGATTCTCCAAATCATCATATGATGCAATAAAAAAACATACTTAGCAGATTAAATGGGTTCTGATTACGAAAATCGAGCACATAAATAAACCAAGAAAAATCAAAAGAGTTCTCTGTATTGAGCGAATAGTGAGAAAGCAAAAGCTTTCTTATATAGGTTACAATTGAGTTGAATCAATCCACTTTATGTGTGTGGGATATACCGAACTAAATATTAACGCGAAATAAGACATAAAAAGCATAAATAAACTGAAGTGCAATTAACTTTGTTAATGCCAGGTTGCTGACAGACTCTCAAAGGAAGGATTGAACATCAATCAATCCTAGATCGTAGTGGATTACAACTGAAAGAGATGGCTCCAGTTATTCATACTACAGACCTTTCAAAGATACACATACACAGGATGACATGGTTCCACAGTGAACAGCTCCTCATGGATACATTCTCAGAAATGCTTTTTCTTTTTACTATGTTTAATTTTGCTACGTACACAAAATTTGTCCAGTCTTCTCGTTACTCCATATGACAGTCTCTTTTGACAAACACCTCAGAACTAGAATGTTTCTTATTTTGTAAAATTTTGATACTCTATTGTTACCACTTAACATTTGAAAATTTCAAACATACACACAGTTAGTGTGTCTACAAAATGTAATTTTTATCATTTCCAATGAGTGAAAATTAGGGTTTTTTTCCCGAATAATTAAAACAAGAAACAAAAACAAAAAAACTTTATTAATGCCCAAGTCTAGTACCTAATTCACCATTATTAAGCTAATATTTACTTTAATACATAAAAGGAGAGCTTGCCATTTCAACAGAAAAAAGGTGTAATTGGGCCCCTTCACCAATTAAGCCTATGTTTATAAGAGTCATTTGCCTGTGTCATCAAGAAGGTGCATTAGTAAGCCGAAAAGGCATCACCAAAAACTCGTAATACACTTCATGTGTTCTTAAGGATGTTTTAGGAATGTCCTCTCCCCTCATTCTAACCTAATGAGATCCAACTTAGTAAAGAAAAATGCTCCTTACAATTCATCAATCACTAATATACAAAACTTATCATCAATAGTAATCTGGTTGAATTCTCTATAATAACAGGATCCAAGTATAGAAAAACTTTCCTTGCAATTCATCTAAGAATTCGTCAATGACTGGAATTGAAAACTTTTCTTTAATAGTAATCTAGTTGAGTTCTCTATAATATCGACACATACGCCAAGAGGATTCGTTTTTGTGAACTATCACCAATGTTGAGGAAAGCGCTTTCGCTAATTCAAATGATGCCATCCACTAGCATTCTGAACTATGCATTGAATCTCACTCTTTTGGGCATAAGGATCTCTGTAAGGTTGGATGTTAAGAGAAAAGCTTCAGGAGATCAATTTAACAGCATGATCATTTTCTTGATTACGAGGGAGGCTTCTCAGCATCTAGGCAAATTACGTTATATTTTACACGAACCCAGAACCTGGTATTTAATTCCAAGCAATTCACCACTAAACAAATACATGGCTAAATTCCTAACCAAAATATTAAGCAGAAAAAAATTTGCATGATCTGAATCACAACGAGAAACATAAAGTTCTTCCCAACAAATTAGTTCTTCATTAATAAAAACTCAACTTACTTGGACTCCCATCCTTAGATAATGGCCCAACTAAGAAAACACAAATTACAATACTCTCGATCTGATCCAGCAGATCTGCTCTTTCTTGCAAATCAAGATCTCCAACCCCTCTACACTCTCTCAGACCCAACACATGCTCACTGAGATACTGCTCTCAATCTTGTTGTTGTTTTGTCTTACCTTCAACAGTTAGCCTCTATTTATAACTTCCTAAGCTAAGATTGAAGGAAAAAATTAGCTCATCAAGTTAACTAAAGATAAGTGACTTAACTTTACTTAACTTTCCTATCTTTAGCTTTCTTTACTTTAAATAAAGTACAAGTCACAAATTTTGCTTGCTTTAAATGCACATCTCATGCATGTCACATGCAACACATCCACATGCATGCAACTCAATTGCACACTCTGCATATCACATGCAATCAACATGCATGCTTTGCATGTCGCATGCAAGCTCCTAAAGAGGCAAAACAAGGTCCTTCTAGTCAACACACATGGCTAGAAGACCTTCTGCAGGTACAAAAGTACCTTCACAAACTACAAAAATCAGCATATTACCTTTGAATGATTGTTTCATGGATTATTGTTATTCTTTTTCGTACGTCTAGCCTTTATGGCATCGGTTAGGACATACAGGTGTTTTGGTAAGTGGGCAGCTCCATTTTGAGTTTTGTTGGCAGTGACGGTTGTATTTGTTGCTGGCTTCTTTTGTAAAAAAGACCATCTATGTACATATATTGATAATATTAACTAAAGTCAAAGGGAGTTTAGTTTACACCCACTAGTTTACATATATAAGCTTGGCAGAAAAACGTAATCACCTAAACCCACAAACACGGATTTAAAAAGTGAACACCAAAGTTTGCATCTGAAAAAGATACAACTAACTCCCTTTTCTAAGAAAGTTTGTTATATGATTCTACAAAAGGTGTAATGAGCAATCAAGTATTCACATAAATAAAAAGTAGAAGAAAAGGTGCAATTAAACATACCCAAGGATGATGCAGCTGTCAGTAACAAAGAAAAGAGGAGCATCGTCAGTCAAGATTAATTGCTTCAAAAATGGAATAACGCCAATGACCAGTGCAAGGACCTGTATTGGAAAATGAGATTAATGATATGATATATAGTGTCTAACCCATAGTTCACACTCTAAATGACACTTAGAAGTGTATCTAACAATAAAATTGTAACACAATAGTAAGTTATATTGTTTTTCTATGTGGCTGTTAATAAACAAAGCCCAGAAGTCCAATGTAATTTAAGATTAAACAGAAAACAATACAACAGTGTTTGTCAATCTACCAAGGGTTAACAACTGCCCATTTGGCAAAAACAGTCTTAGACCATTGAAGATTTTAAATAATTAAGAACTGATAGAAATCCATTAACATTACTCCAACAAGATTCATTTACTGACTATGAACGATTACCATTTCTATTTCTCCATTTAGGCTGTTCATTTAGATAAAGAAAGTACTTACTGAAGCTATTATCGGTGGTTGAAGTAGTTGCTTTATTTTCAAGCGTTCCAAAAGCAAAGATGCTTGAGCAATGACCTGCATATCAACAGTCATTATGTTTCAACCAATTATTAAAGAGAGAAAGAGAGAGAGAAACCTGAAAATCCTGTTACCCTATCATCAACCTTAAATTATATACTTGCAGGAATCTGGCATCTATCAGTCCAAACCATTAAGATAGGTTATGTAGAAGAAAACTCGTAGATAACACAGTTTTAGACTTCTATACCGCCGTCAAGGTTGGGATATATAGTAGTGAAACTATACTTTGTTTCTTGTTGACATCTCAAACTCATCCTAGCCATAAGATGATTTTTAATAAACCTTAATAAGATGGATCGGGATGGATAAAGAACAAGTATTTGACTAAATAAGGTACCTGTTTACATGCAATTATAACAGATGGGAAATTTTGATATCAAAGAAAAGGTGCTAAATTAGCAGGAAAGAATCCATGAAAATTGCAGTTAGACGTGAACTTTTCAGGTAAATATTCTGTTCACTAAAATGAACAGAAAAGGAAAATGTTGTATGCCTCTATAAAATATGATACAACTGTTGTTAGCACAAATAATAATGTTAATCTTTGATTCTTTAGTTATTGACATTATCAATTGGAACTCAATAATCAATTTTGAAAAACTCCACTAAAAGTGCTGGGTAGGCAACAGAAGTCTAAATAAATGGAAATTTAAGAATGTTGTCCTTGGGAAAGGAGCAGATGGACACATTAGTCCTGCTTAAAGTGAAATCTACGCTCGAGATTTAAACTGCTTGCAAATTTTGGCATCTATACTTAAATTGTAAAACAGCTATTTTTAAGGCAACCTCTAAGCCTGGCCCCTTGTTAAGAAGAGGATCAGAAATCCAAACAAAATCTATAGGAAGTCTCCTAAATTTTTGCTAGTTTCAACTTTTTGTGAACGTGAAGCACAAAGTCTTGTTACGAGCATTTAAATCAGATTTTGTTGCTCCTCTGCATCAGATCTGCCATTTTTCATTCTCTATGCAACTAAAAATCTCAGGCGAACAGACAAAGAAAATAGAATCTGAACCTGTTGGACTCACTCTAGAGTCTACAAAACTCCCTGATGATGACAAGGCTGTTATTTTTTCAAATTTGACACTATTGAAAATTTGGAGGTTGCAATGACCTCATATATAATCTAATACTGTAAAATTTAAATAGATAGCTCATAACAACCCCATTTCTTATGCACTGTCCAAAATGAGCTAAAATGGTGATTTCCAAAACTTCAAACCAAACTCATGTCATGAAACAGGGAAACAAGTGTATGTTTCCAAAATGATACAAGTTTCACAAATGGCACTTAAAATTTTCAGTAAACTCAAAGGAGCATGACACACGCACACACAGTAACCACAGCTGCATCTAACTCGATAGACTGCAGAAAGTTGTGTAAACCCAGTAAATAGAATTGTTCCCCCTGATGTCAGCAGGAATATACACATTTTTTTCAAAGTGCATTTAACACCATTGTAATCCCAAGGTCACAAGTCAAAAGCTTTGTAACAACCATGTAAGTCATTGTATTAAGAATGTCCTAGACCTATTCATGGTCGGCCATTGCCTATGCTTTTGGGCCAAGTCCTTGGTATTTTTGTCCTTTATAGTATCAGGAGAGCCTAGATAGATCTTGAGAGAATTCATGAATTCATGGTTTCAAAAAGCTTTCTTATGTAGGGGTGATCACCAATGTATGGGCCAGTAGAACCTGCGTTAGGGTGCACCTATATCTTATCCCATGGTTATGAGTCATCAAGTATGTATGTAGCCTTGGCCTTGGCGCAGTGTTCCTCAAACAGTTCTCAACATCGCAGTCTCACAAAATCAATATTTCACATTTCCCATGGCAGTTCACGTTCCCAATGCAAGTGATCCCAAAAGTCAAAAACTCAACTTAGTCCCAAAATACTCAGATTGATGATAAAAACCATACTACGCTGAAATGTTTCCAAAAAGTGAAGTCATGAAGTTTACAGGTGGTCAAAGTTTGTCAACAGGTACAATAGGTTTCCAAGTGACAAAACAGGGGCAAAAGTGGACAATTTTCTGCATGCATTATCTCAAAGTGGACAATTTTCCAATGCAAGTGATCCCAAAAGTCAAAAAATCCAACTTGGTCCCAAAATGTTCAGATTGATGAGCCATACCACGCTGTGATTTTTCCAAACGGTGAAGGCATGATGAAGTTACAGGAAGTCAAAACTGGCCAACAGGTACGATAGGTTTCCAAGTGACAAAACAGGGGCAAAGTGGACAATTTTCTGTGTGCATTATCTCAAAGTTGGTGTATAGAAAATAGGAACACAACCCATGTCTTCGTTCTCCGATTTCCTATGGGTGTTGGAGATCCAACCGATGGGTGTGATGATGTGATAGGGGCAATGACTATGTGGCAACACAAGGCAATATGTGGACAAGTGAACCTAGACCCAGATGAAATCAACACAAATCTCATCAAACCCAGGTGGAAAAAATTTCAAATTCCTTGAGCCATTGGAGAACCCACCAAAGGGTGATGAAGTCAAGTTTTACTAACCGTTGGAGGTAGTTACTAGCCATTGGAGAGTCTAAGTGGAACGTTGATGTATCTTGGACCAAAAAGGCTGGCAAGTAGACACTTTTCTAGCCATCGCAAAGTCAAAAGGTTCTTCCTTCAACCAAGTCGTAGTCCTCTTCACCAAGTCAAATTGCATCATGGACCAAGTTGAGCCACTAAGTAGCTGTTTGAGAGGGTCATTGGGAATCCAAGGAATGCATTGGGGAATGTTGGACCACTATGCATTTTATCTTCAACTTTCGCACCACGTGCAAAGGGAACATTGAGCTCCCAAAGTCATTATGAGTCCAGTCGACCCCCTTGTGGGAAATTTATGGATTTAAATGTAAATATTTAGAAGTAAAAAAAATTCTCCTAAAGGAGTCAATTAGCTGTTATCTAGCAATTAGAAAAAATTGATAGAAGGCTATCGTCCCCTCTAAAGTATTGTTGTTGTTGATTCGTGAGATCACTATATACCATAATAAACAACTCATTGTGCAAACCCTTGTGAACAAACGTTGTGTGGGTTGGCTTTCCCTATTATGCATTTTCTGTATCTTTGTTGTAACTGGAGTTTAACATAATATTTTTTCTCACACTAAGTAAAGATTATACAACAGTTGGAGGAATAATCCATTAAGAGGCTACAAAGCCACGCAAAAAGTGTGGACTAGCACTAGTATACGTCATCTATTTTGTTGCAAGTGGGTTGTTTGGGAGATGGTTGGACCAATCTTCTAGGAGGTAGCTTCAACCGAGAGGAAAACAGTAATCACTGAACACTTGATCCGAAGATTAGAAACACCATGCTAGGTGCCACTCCTAGTTGGATCCAAAGGTGTGGAAAATTTTCTACTTGAGACCAAACCCACTTCATTGTCCAAGATACAAAATCAAACTAAGTGCAATTGCAGTTCACAACGTGCCATCTTGAGGTAAATTGTTGTGGTACAAGATAAAGCAATATTCAGCAACCGCTTTTTATATAAAAAACTGAAATCTTTTAAATTCTTTGTTTTAGTTTAGCATAATTAACTAAGCTAATTTTTCAAGTTTTATATCTTTGATAGCTAGTTTTTACACCTTGGAGTTGTGAGTCACAAAGTTAAATCTTAGCCAAGGATCAATATACCAAGTATTGAAGCTTTATCATACATATTTCATGGTATATTGAGTCTTTTGTTTCACATCCACATTGTTTTCTCACTGTAGCATAATGGACCTGAGGGATTTTCAAGGTTCCAAGCGCATCACAAGTAAATATTTTACTTTGGAAACTTTTAGGTAGGATCTATGCTGAATATAATTTTTAGAGTTAAGAAACAATATCTCCAGCTGTTATGAATTAAATATCCTTGCTAGAATTATTTTGGGCATAGTACCTGTTACCCACCAAAGTGGGTGACCCCTAGGAGAAACTTGTCTCCTATTTATCTCTTCCATCCGGCAGCGAGCAACTCTTGCGAGCCACCTTGTAGCGGATATGGCGTGTCATTCATATCTCTGCCAGCTGCATTAGTCATATGTCCCTTGCATTAGTCTTGTTCCTTCACCTTAATTGAGGGATTAATTTTCTATCCTAGTCCAGTGGGACCGCCCCTACTTGGGATTCCATGATTGAGATAGTGTGTCCCATCTATCCCTTTACCATACTTGTCACTTCCCCTCTGTACATTACAAGCCCTTATTCCACCTCCCTTCTTTGGGTCCACTGGGATTTAGCACACCCCCTCCTCTTTTCCGCATATCAAAGCCGGGCTTGGAAATTTTTCCCCAGGAGGTTTATGCAGCTAAAAGAAAAAGGAAAGAAAATTATAAAATGCAAAAGATGGTTGAGACATTAACATTAGCACGTGGGCAAAATCCAAGCATGAGCTCTACCCCTTATCATTATGGCCATCACTCGATTACTGGCGCCAATGTTGTCCTACCACATAATGAAAGGACCCCTTACATATCCTGACTCCCAACCCTTTGTGGGCGATGAACTGTCGCACCACTAAGGAGATAACCACATGCTCACATTTCCTAGAGCTTCAGACGGTGATACAAAGAAAAATCAAGAAAAAGAAAAAGGCAATAAGAGGTGTGGAAAAACAAAGGCCAAGGTATCTCATGCACCCATGATTGCTCCCTCCTCACATCTGTATGCCCAAAATGTAGAATTGATCATCATTGCTACCCCTTTGACTGTGGCATTTGCCCTATTGCTACACAAACTACGAGGCCTTATAAAGAGGCAAGAGCTAGAGGGCACAACACCTTCGGACAGAGGCCCACTGTCACCACAAACTAAGTCCCCTTTGCTTCTTAGATTTTCACCAACAGGAGGAATCCCAATATTCCTCACTTGTGATAGATATGTCTATGATAGGGCTTGGAATGAGGCAAGGTGATGCATTCAGTGGAAAGGTTCGACAATGTGTGAGCTTTGGGAGAAGCTAATTGGCCTTTCCACGAAAAATCCCTTGAAAGGAAGACTGCACAAGACCTAATCACTTCAACCTAAGTGTTGGAAGGACCTAATCACTTTCTGATTTTCTAACATTGTTAGGTTGAAGTCTCTTCCTAAGTGTTGGAAAATGTAACTATGTTCGGTCTTCATTAATGTACTTGAGTCATCATGTAATGTACTTGTCAAAAAAATAAAGAAAAGAAATTTTATTATGATTATTGTGACTTATTAAAGCATGGGTTTCGTGCTTGGGTCACCATGTTTTAGGTCAAAGTCCCCATTGAGGACTTCTAGGATTTATTTTGAGTCTATAGAGTTATTGTACATTTAAAGAGACCCTTCTTGGGCTTTTGAATCATGTAAAAAGTTTAAGTATTGAGTCAAATATGAATTATGTAACCTCCACACCATGTCGGCCTAGAAGAAGATCAAGTCAGCCTAAGGACCTTATTTGACCCCACAGAAAGCCTATAAAAGGAAGCGCATCGAATTCATTTGGAGCTAGGAAAAGGTGTGAAGTCTATTGTCAGGAAGCCGAAGTGAATGCGAGTTTAGGGAAGTCTAAGGAGACAAGGAAAATCAAAATTTTGGTGTCTCTCTCTCTCTGTTTCCTGTCCTGAATTGGGAGATCGAAGTCTTCCAAGTTTCATTGTTGTTGGAAGCTTCCAGTTGTTGTACGTTGTTGCCTAGTCGAAGTTGTTGGAAAGAGGTCAAAATTCTGGAGGGCTAACTTGGTGTGGAGGGAAGGTATGATCTTGGTCTAGGGTGAAGAGTCTCAAAGAATACTATTGAAAGGAAGAATTATCTTGATTGGGATTTCCCTCAAGAGAGGTTTTGCCCTGGCATGTGCCTACATCTGGTGTTTATTGCTTTATGTGATGTTGCTCTTGGTAATTGCTTGATGAACTAAATAAAGAAGATATGAAGAATCGCCATAATAAGAAACATCACAAGTAATTATTAAGAACAAGAAAATCTTTCTGCCTTTCTGATTTTCTAATATGGTTTCAGAGCTTTGGCGAAGAAGGAAGAAAAAGGCAGTCTCACGCACTCGATCCATTCATAGGTACTATCTCACGAAAGGAATCTATTGTATTCAAGGAAGATGTCTAACTCAATCAAGGGTGAGAACAAACTTGAAGGAGCCTCTAACTTCAAGTCCTGGAAGAAAAGAATTGACCTAATCCTCGAAAAGAACAAGGTGTTGGACTTGGTAAGAGGAAATGTAAAGAATCCTACAAAAGAAGCCAGTGATGCCAACAAAGCAAAATACAGGGAATTAGAATTGGTGGCCATGACCCTGATGAAAGAAGGGATAAAGGACAATCTTGTCCCATTCATAGCCAAGATCGATCATGCTCAAGAAATGTATGAAGCCTTGTCAAAGTTGTTTACTATTAAGAACATTGGACAAGTAGCAAGTTTGAAGAATGAGCTGAGGACTACGAAGATGACTAAAGAAGATATTGTGGCAACCTTCTTTGTGAAGATAGCTAGACTCAGGGATGATCTCTTAGCCATTGATGAGATTGTTCTGGACAAAGAACTTGTGATCACTGCTCTATTAGGATTACCACCCTCTTGGGGTGCATTTGTTGTAGGTCTCAACTGTTGGAGTGTAGCTCCCACCTTTGGAGAATTATGGACCGCCTGCAGTCCAGAAGAACAAAGGATCTCTATGGTTACCAATCCTAAAAGAGTATCAAATGCTTATGTTGTTCATCATAAAGGAAAGAGATCGAAGGGACCAAGGAAGAAAGTTGACATGTCCAAGATAGAGTGTTATCAACGTCATAAGAAAGGTCAATTCAAATTTCACTGTCCAACAACCCAAAGAATAAGAAGAGAGGAAGGGATCAAGCCAACCTTGTTGTAGAAGGAGACTCAAAGAAAGTCAAGCCTAAGAACCCGACATTAGGGACTTACACTATTTAGTCTTTTACCTGCAGCTTACATATCTTATCTTGTATGTTTTAGAATTTATAGGTTTTTAATATATTTTGGAAAAGACATTTTTTGTATTGTTTTTATAAGTTTGTGGGTATCCCTCAAGATTTGGAGGGAGACCCCAACAACTCCCAAAGATAAGTATTTCATGTCTTTTCAATTTTGGGTTCATGTACTCATTTAGTTTTGATTATATTAAATACTAATCACCTTTCTCCCTCTATTGTCTTGATTAGGGAAAACATCTGCAAGGAGGATCTCTCAAGACAAGGCTAGTCAAGAGACAAAGGTATCGTTTAAATACATTGGTTGAAAGGATTATTTGATGATCTATTACTAACATCATTATGTCTAAGCTATATTGAATCATAGTGATTCTTGCTTTGGGTGATTCATCTCTTGATAAATCTACCCACCCCACTCATATCCCTAACTGA